>WTXH01000230.1:0-56120 GCA_022376555.1 Russula compacta
GAGGGGCGTATGTAGCCTTTCTTTTGTTGTTCTTCGACGAAATTCTAAGAGCGCTTTCTGTTCCGCCTGAGTAAGTTGGTAACCTTGCCTGGTATTGAGGAAGGTGCCTCTGGCTTCAATTCGATCGCATGATCCCAGATGCGTGGTTCGGGGAATCGTTGGGCGGCTTCTTCGCTGAAAAGTGAGCTGCCTCTGGTATTTAGTTGGGATTTTACCGCTTCCCTTGTGTGATCCTGCTTCTTCGGCTAGCTTTGACGCCAAGTTTGTCCCTTTCCTTTCGTTGCCGGGATGATGAGTTTGGCCAGGTGAATGGATCCTTGGATGATCTTTAGTCTCTTAAGGGTGTTTTGCGACCTTGTGGGGTAGTTCTACACTTTCCTATCCGTACTTGGGTTGCTAACTTGGTGCGAAGGATGAGGGGCAATTGATCACTTTTGAGCCAGCCTCGTGCCCAGTCATTTTTGGTTGTGTGGCTGCAACCATGGGTATCCCAGGATGATCTTTGTTCTCCTAGATCAGTAAGGAAGAATGTAACCAGGTCGCTGACTCCCCGTTTGCATTTCTAAGTCAGTGTAGTTTTCTATGTCCCCATTCTTGTTTCTCGTCCCATCTACGTTGTAGACTGGTCTTGGTCTTTCCAACTGTTTAATGGGGAGTCGCATTTCTTTTGCGTATTGCATGCTGATGAAATTTTCGGTTGCTCCCGAGTCTAGGAGCGCTATTGTTTCAGCCCTCTTTTTGGATAGATGGATGAATAAACGTAGCTGCATAGATTTTCATACAGAAAGATACATCCTATCTGATCCAGTCCTCCTAATCCAGGCCGTACGGATTAGGCTTCCGAAAAATTTCCTTCCTTCGCTCCGAGGCGATTCATCAACTCCTCTTGGTCTTCAGATGAGAGTGTCTCGAGTTGTTGGTGGAGGTGATCTACTTTCGAAAAGCTGGACTCGGTTTCGTTGTCTTCGGGTGTCCAGTCGATGAGCTGGGTGGTTTGTGTATTTACACGATGCTGTTTGGTGGGACAGGCACGAGCAAAATGTCCCTGTTGCCCACAGGTGAAACACGCACCCTGTGCTCCTCTTTGGACCTTGTGGTCATCCGTTCTTACGACATTTCCTCTAGGTGGTCCTCCGCCTCATCCTCGCCAGTTTCCTCGGGGGACTCTTGTTCTGTCTACGTCCATGGGTACTGGTTGATTGTTCCATGCCCTAGGCCTGTGGTCGAGTTGTAGGGGGTTTGTCCGAATCCTTGTCACGGTGGTCGAGGATTTTGTGGCTGCTGGGTGCGATACTGCCAGTTGTTCTGGAACGGGGTTCGTCTGGCATTGTTGTTATTGTTAGGGCACGTGTACAGAGCATTGATAATCCGCTGTGATGCGGTTACATTGATGGCTTTGGCTTTCATTTGATCGTAGGTGTTGACAGTTGTGTCTTCTAACACCTTCTGTCCCACGCTTCGTGGCAACCCTTGGAGGAATAGCTGCATGGTATTCTGGTCCATGGGGTTGTAACCAGCTTCATGCGCTATGCTTTTGAAGGTAGAGATGTACTCATCTATTTCTGGCCATCTCATCTTTAATTCCTGTAACGTGCTTTCTGCGCCTTTTGCGAGTCAAGAAAGTGATTTTCGAAATTTTGCATGAATGTTGTCCATACTGCATGAGTGTCGTCTGCTGGTTGAAGTGTCCCCAGCCAATCTAGTTGTTGCTCCATCCATCAATTGACTTCCGTCCCTTTGATGCAGGTGAGGGCTATGGCCACTCATTTGATGAAGGAGGCTAGCGACAGGACGTTGTGGTTAATGAGGAAATATGCTCGAAGTTCTCGTAAGAAACTCTCAGCTTTGGCTCGATCTCCTTCAAAGATCGTTGGTAAGGCTCCCATTGGTTTATCGTCTGCTTGAATCGGTTGTTGTGGTTGTCCACCTCCCGGTGCTCCTCCACCTCCACCTCCTGGTGGTCCACCTCCTGGGGGCCTCCACCTCCACTTGGCCCTCCACTTCCGCCTCCCGCGGGTGGTCCGGTTCTTCCTCCTGCTTGCGTTGTGGTTACTGCGGTCGCTGCGGTTGACATAGTGGCGATGTGGGTCAGTTCAGCTGTGAGTGATAAGTCTGCGAGAGCGGTGATGGCTATCAATAGGTCGATGGGTGAATTTCAGATTTGTTGGTCGAGAGGGCTTTCCTCTTCTTCGCTATCGGAGCCTTCGCTCCAGTTGGTGATAGTAGGGGCTTCTTCGTACGTGTTTACTGCTGCTCCCTCATGTCGTTGGTTGTACTGGTCAATACGTCGCGCTCTTTGGTCAAGAAATGGAGACTGTCCTTTGTTTTCCCAATTGAGAGTGTACCAATGTCTGTTATGCAGATAGACTGCCCTAATCTGTGTTCCTCCTACTCGGATCGCGTATGTGTGAAATGGGAAAGTTTGGTCTTCCCAGTAGACTGCAGTGTTTTGTAATGCTCGTCCCCTATCAATGGGAAGCTGGACATATTGTCTCTCTCCGGGGGCCGTGGTGATGAATGAAGTCGAGTCTAATGTCACCGGCGAGAGCAGTGACACTTAGACATTGTCAGTGTCCACAGTATTAGTGGAAGCGTCTGATAACTCAGCGGATGCGCCCACTATATTTGGTGGGAAGTAGCTTTCGTTGCTCCTCAGAGACTCGTTGATAGTGCTCAAGCTAGAGTCGACGTTCGGGGTGCCTGCAATGCGTGGCACACAGAGGATAAAGCACAGAAAACCTAAGAAGGCAAAACAAGCCATGGCGTCTCCCAGAGACAATAGCACAGAAGTCACTACCCTTTGTTGGACAAGGAGACTCGACTTAGAGTCTCGTCTCCATACGCGCACGCGTACAAATACTACTGTACATGATGACTACTGCTGCTTACTCGACCATATTCTGGTCATCCAGCTAACTAATATGCTGACTGAGGTGTGACAAAGCCCACTGACATACGCTGACTACAAGTCCGACCTGTATTACCAACCCCAGGCCCAGACAGGCCTACCACACCTGGGGGTCAGACGCACCCTCACATGTCATCAGCGGTTCTCTTGCCCCCACGCAAGCCGCTCTGTGACAGCAGCTTTTAAAACAAACAGAGGCTTCTTTCAACCAAAAGTAATGTACTTTGGAATGAGGAACGCCCCCACCACCTTCCAGAGCATGATGGACTTCATCTTCAGAGATCAATTGGCCAAAGGGAACGTGTTCATCTACATGGATGACATCCTCATCGCCACCGATGGAACTTGGGAAGATCACTACAAAGAAGTAATCAAAGTCCTAGAGGTCTTACAAGAAAATGACCTCTATCTCAAACCAGAGAAGTGCAACTTCCACAAAACGGAAGTAGAATATCTAGGAATGCTAGTAGGAAGTGGACGCGTCAAAATGGATCCAGTCAAAGTCAAAGGAATTACGGATTGGCCCATCCCTACGACAGTCAAAGAACTCAGAGCCTTCCTAGGCTTTGGAAATTTCTACAAAGACTTCATTGATCATTATTCCCTAATTGCACGACCACTCCATGAACTAACAAAGAAGAGTAAGAAATGGGAATGGAGTCAAAAGGCCAATGAAGCATTCAAATACCTCAAGAACAAATTCACATCCTATCCCATCCTCAGGAATGCTGATCAAACCAAACCATTTACACTAGACACAGATGCATCAGACTATGCCATTGGAGCCACCCTAACACAGGAATTTGCAGATGGACAACACCCAGTTGCGTTCTTTTCAAAGTCACTCAACCAAGCGGAACGCAACTATGACATCTATGATAGAGAACTACTGGCAATAGTATCGGCAGTTAAATTCTTCAAACACTTCCTTCTAGGAGCCAGGCATCAAGTCAAAGTACGCTCAGACCATGACAACCTGAAATATTTCTGAGCGGCGCAAAAAGTAACACCCAGACAAGCAAGATGGATGAACTACTTGGCAGACTATGACTTTATCATCCATCACTTCCCAGGAAAACAAAACACCATTGCAGACCTTCTATCACAAAGAAAAGACCTTGAAGAGGGGGTAAATAATGAACAAACTACCATCCTCCCCGACAACCTATTCATTCGAACTCTTTACCTCCCAAATGACAACCAAAAGCGACAACAAACCCTCAAAGAAATACATGATGCACCCACAGGTGGCCACCCAGGGATCTCAAACACCTGGGACCTAGTCAAAAGACACTACCATGGCCCCAAACTTCAAGAATTTGTCGAAAAATACGTTAAGGGATGCACCAAATGTCAAGAAAATAAAACCATCCGAACCACAAAAGCCCCCTTACATCACTTCGACACCCCAGTAGAAGAAGGACCTTTCCAATATGTGTCCATGGACTTCATAACAGAATTACCAAAGTCCAAAGGATATGACACCATCCTCACCATTGTGGATCAAGGATGTTCCAAAGCCATCAAGTTCTTACCCTGTAACAAGGAAATCACTGGAGAAGGAGTGGCACAGCTGTACCTTCAGCACCTCTTCCCCTGGTTTGGAACTCCCAAACGTATCATATCCAACAGAGACCCTCGTTTCACCGGAAATTTCACAAGAACCTTATGCAAAGCGATAGGCACCAAACAAAACCTTAGTACTGCATTTCACCCTAGAACTGATGGACAAAGCGAATGCATGAATCAATGGATCAAAACATTCCTGAGACACTTTGTCAATGGAAGACAAGACAACTGGGCTACATATCTTTCGGTGGCGGAATTTGCTCACAATTCATGGAAACATGAAGGAACGCACCACACACCCCATCAATTAATCATGGGATGTAACCCTCAGGCAATTTGGACAAAAGGAGACGAAGAAGTACCAGCGGTAGATATCAGACTCAAGGAACTAACCAAAGCAAGAGAAATTGCGCATCAAGCCTTACAGAAAAAGACAGCCATAACGAAACCAGTCAGAACATTCAAGACTGGAGACGAAGTCTGGCTAGATGCACAAACATAAAGATGAAGGCACCATCAAAGAAGATGGAACCGAAATGCTTAGGACCCTTCACTATCAAGAAAAAGATATCTCCGGTTGCTTACCAACTCGACTTGCCAGCACACATGCATATACATCCAGTGTTTCATGTGGATCTATTATCGCCCATATGGAAACCATAGAGTACGGCATCCCATTCAAGCACCCAGCACCCGAAACCATCAAAGGAGAAGAAGAATACGAAGTAGATGAAATCATGGCAGAAAGGAAACATGGCTGAAAAAGACAACGGCAATACTTAGTCAAATGGAAAGGCTACCCCACATCAGACAATTCATGGGTCAGCAGCAATGACCTACATGCGCCGGAACTACTTAGCGAATTCCACCGATCGCAATCACCCACCCAGCTATAAAAACCCCCTCTGAACCACCTTCAAACAACAGCAGTGAACCATCACTACTACGCTTCCACTCCCACTAAAACAAACTACCCAACAACACCCTCTCACCCTAACAAAACCTCCCCACCACTCGCAACCATTCAGTCCTCAAACCTGACACCATGTCCATCTTCCCCACCTCCTGTGAACGCACCACCCCCCTATGCACCACCAACCGGTTCGCTCTGCTTGACATTGAAAATTATACCAATAGTGATGCCTATGAGGTTCGCTCCCCAAGCACCTCTCCTCCTCCCCTTGAATCCGTCACCACAACTCCCACCTCCACTACCATCGAGTCCGCCCCAATCTGAGCAAACCTCAATGACCTCCTTGCTGCCATCGACTGGACCACCCAACACGATCTCCAATCACTCAGCGACCTCTCCCTCAACGACAAAGAACCAGGAGGTACAGACCACCATATCACCGTACACCTGGACAACACTCCAACAGATAACGTCCGCGCAGCCCTTCGAGCCCTTCACTACAAATGCACCTGCGCCTACAACGAGGGGGAGGAAGAGGATGAGAGGGTCTGGACCACCAACGAGAACAAGAGGGAGAACAGAGAGCAGGGAGAGAGCCAAGCAGATGAAGACGACCCCCATCCTGGACCAGGATGGATCGAGACTACTAACGAACCATTCACACTTCCTACCATCACAGGAGGGGCCCTCTTCGCTCCCTACCACAAATACCACCTCGACAATCCAAAGTATCCCCTCGTCAGCACCACTCATCGCAAAGGTGAGGAGGTATTCACCACCCTCCTTCATCCCAGCCCAGTACCACACAAGAGCCCATACATCACACCAACACAGAAGCGAATCTTTTCGGGAAGAGAGCCCTTCTCCCAAAAAGTAACTGAAGTGGCCACAGAAGAGGAGGACGAGTCGTTCCTCTCTGGTCTATTGGCCTACAGGATGTGGGAAAGGGAGGTAATGTACACCCAGCAAGAGCTTGCCCGGGTGAACAGCAAACTCGCCTTCCAAAAAATCAGGCTGACGGAGTGGTATGGAGTGCTCCAAGATGCTGATGGATACAGGAGATTGGCTACAGGTCTCCAGAAGTACAACCCCTGGGGAATGCAGAACAAGAAGCCCTCAGGCAAGTGCTGAAAGGGTTTCGAGTCCCTCTACATCTGCGTACCAGGAAGGTGGAGGGAGACTGGGGATTCGAAGACAAAGAAGTCCCCCTTCGCAAACATAAGACCAAGAAGTGCTCCAAGTGTCGCAGCACCACTCATTATCGCCGCCACTGCCCCCAAAGAGTCAACCACAACCAGCAAAGACTCTGAACAGGGGATCATGTCATGGTGGACTATTGGGACGCTTACGCTTACTAATCTTCTTGCCTTATATGTACATATTTCCCACAGTCCGGCTAGAGTCGTCACCACTTCCCCCCCCTTACCTTACACTACGCTATTACACTCCTGCTGATCCCTTCTGCTGTTGTGTTGCCTCGGCTTGTTACTAAATTACTTACACTAATCTGCCGATGGTTTTCGTGGCCTTACTGCCGCTGAAACACGTCAGACGCTGCTGAAGACTCCGCTTAAATAGTCATGTATAAATACGCTCATAGAAGGGGACCAAAGCCTTAAGCTTGGTCTCTTGTGAATCTTAGACATTCTCAGAGCAATCCTCGAGTGATCCGAAGCTTCCCAGCCCCTTTCCCCTCCCACTTGTGCCCTAGAACGTACCCTAGGGTCTGCTAAGCGACTTAGTGACGCGTTTCACTTAATCTACCATATATAGTAAACCGAGTCCTGATTGGGAACTCTTTGAACCCCGACACATATGTTAAGCGCTCAGAAAGGTGTTGCCTTTCTTCGCTCCAGACAAATGAAGGTCACTGAGTAACAGACTTCTCAGTGCTCTATAGAATCACCCTATCTGCACCAGAAACCCAGCAGGAAGGAGCAGCTCCTTCCATTCATGACCTTAGTGGCATACCAACGAACTAAGTGCAATACAAGGCATATCAGCACTCCAGACATCCCTTCCTTTGGAAACTCGTCTTGAGTATCCAAATTGACTCCTCCACATCTAGATCCCCTTCCTCCTTCAGGAGATAGGGAATGACAGCAGCCAGCACCGCCACTACCCACAGCCATTCTAACAAGGCATTAGAACTCCACAGAAGACGACCAAGACGACGGTCACCAACGCAGATATCATCCTACACCTACAACAGAAAGACAGAGACAGGCCAGACACCCTACCCCTCATAGCAATAGAACAAACAGCCAAGAAGGCTGCCAGACAGAGACATCGACAGAATTGCCACACTCCGTCCAGCGTGACAGCCTTGGTTTCTGGTAGTATATCAAGGCCCCAAGTTCTGAGGACCAGCCTTAAGCTTGGTCTTCTTATGCAATCCAGGACTTGAAGCTTCATAGAACCAGATCAGAAGGAAGTGGCTTCCTTCTGCCCAGAACTCCCCTTTGAGCCCTATCACAGCCCTCAAGGGGAACACCCCCAGAAAGCTTAGAATCTGTTTAATACAGAACTTTAGCCTCACACAAAGGGAGTGCCTCCCTAGTCTAAGAGCAATCATTCTACTTAACTCATTTGCCACTCTTATCTCTGAAGAGATTAAAGCTGATAGGGCTGTCACTGAGAGTAACTGAATTAATGCCATCCTTATTGAAGGACACAGGCTCAATAAAGACACAGAGTCTTCATTGATATTCCAGACCAACAAGTCAGCTCAGAATAAGGAGTGACTTAGAAGAACATTTAGTCAAGGGATGACACCCTTAGACCCAATTCTCAAAAAGACCCAGATCACAGTTGCACAAGCCAACTGGGTTAGACATGTTAGAAAGTGAATTAACTATGCAGCCTTCTTAAAGGCTATACAAACTTGAACCTTTTGGTTCAAGCCTAGATGGACTTAGGCCAAACAAAATTAGTCACTCAGAATCTACTGCATGGATTCTTTGCTCTAGAAATCAAACTAAATCACTCAGGATTGCAAGGCAATCCTTCATTCACATCTCAGTTGTCAGACCACCACTCAAATACCAGTACAGAGAGGCATAGCCTATCTCTTCCTCTCCTTTGTCCTCTACCACCTTGTCCTCCTCATCACCAATCTCCTACTTCCACTCCTATCCCTCCTGAGCACCACTGCTTGCCATCACTACACCTTCCACTTTAAGCCTAAAGTAGGCTGACTCCCACAGCAGATGACCATCACCATTGACAGAAACCTTCTTAGACAAGGAAGGCCAAAATGGTTAGCCAAGACCACTAGGATCACATTGAGGAACCCTGACACACCTATCCTGGGTGTGATAGGGATAAGGGTTGCTGCAGTGACAGCAGTGGTTCTAGGGAGCTTCAGGCATTGCAGAGTGAGGGTTCTAATTTGGGTGGCTACTTTGGTGAGGTGCTGCTATAGTGTGTTGTGGCTGGCTGTGAGCACCAGGTTTCCCACCTTGTGGCAGATAGGTGGACTGATAGGTGTTCTGAGGCAGCCAGGCCATCATTGATGACTAAGCATAGCTTCATTGAAGGGAACTGAAATTCTGGGGGGATGAGCTTCTAGAAGTCATTGATGAGACTTGGCCTCATCAGAGCCTGAACTTTTGAAGCATATGTAGGCATGAGTGAAGCTTGCTTCCCTTTGCCCTAGGAGGTGAGCTAGCTCTTAGAAGGGGGTGTTTTGGCTATTGGAGGGTGTACCTCTGCTGCCTTGGGCTTTAGCCTGTCCACTGTTTGGGACATTTCTTGGAGGGTGCTAGTGATGCTGTCTAGCCTGGCACTTAATAGCTTGTCTGGTGGGGTTGGTGTTGATGTTTGCTGGGTGGGAATGCCCAGGATGAGTGTGAATACAGGGTTGAAGTAGAACTGAAGGAATATTGGTCTGAGGTCAGTGGTACAGCCAGGGTTGGCCTGCAGGAGCTGTTGGCTGGACAAGACAACCGAACTGAGGACACCAGCAACATGCTGGACAGTGGGGAGGATATTTGGAAGCGTGGGAATATTGGACATGGTGGCAGTTTGAGGTATACTCGCGTCCTCTTTTGCTGCCCATTTCTTATACTCTCAGCAGCAACAATCAACACTAAATACAGTCACATGGCAACAATGTGCCTGCCCAATACATTCCTCAGCCTTCCTCGTGATCCCTTAACTGACTGCCTTGCCACTCTTTCCGCTCAAACAACAATACGCACGCAAATACCGTGAGCCTCCACCATCTTTAGAAATCTATCAAGACTCATGTATATAAAGACGTCCTCTCGCAGGGGCGATATTGGGCATCAGTAGGATCAGCTGCCGTGAATATTAGTGTGTTCTCTCCTTTTCTTATCTCCTCTTTTTTCGTGTGCTCCCGTACCTTGTTCATCCCAGCTCAGTGTTTGTGGACCGCCGTTTACAACGCTCCCCGTCGTTCTTCCTTTTCGTATCGGCACTGGCGACCGTGGAACCGCTCCTCAAGGGGTGCCTTCCCTTTCCTCCGATTTCTCGCTCACGTCTCCAAAAAGTCGTCTTCCTTCATCTCCCTTGTTATCTAGACATCTAGACGACCATCCCATCCTCGCGGCAGCCAGCTTAGCTACACCACTCAACCTCGATCCTGCAAGCTCGTGATTCCACCACCATCTGAACATCTTTGATGACATGAAAGGTGCATTGTCCTGCCATATTCATGCGTTGATGATGTACCTTCCGACGCACGTACAGGCAGATCGGGGACTGGAACGGATGGTACGCTCTTCCCAATCTGTCGGCCTTCCCACAAGCACTCCCACTGCCCCTGCCTTCTTTTCTCGATCGACGCTGCGCCCCACCTGGGCCCTCCACGACAAGCCAGTCCAACGCAGACCCCCTGCTGACGCCGGTCAGGTGCCTCGTCGGGATCGAGATATGCTAGATCCCCCGCGCGTGAGGATGTAGCGTAGGCTACATCCGGCCAAATGCTCATAGGCACATGACCCTCTCTTGGCCTCTCGCGTCCCGCCTGGCAGCGCTCTAGTCATCCTCTCCCGAATGGGCCCCTATATCCCCAATGCAGAGGGCAGGGCATCTCCCTGCTCGCGATGGGCGACCGGGTGTGTTTGTGGCCGGGCAGCGCGGACGGGTTCAAGTTTGGCCTGAACTACGCGTCTGGCTTTGCTGCGCAGTGCGTGGCGGCCGCGATGGGTATCAGACCCTCGCTCGGCATCTTGGCATCCTGCCATGCAGCGCTCTATGCCATCCTCTCCAAGTCCCTGAAAAGTCCCTTCATTCACGGTGCCGACGGCAAGGTCACGATGAGCGACCGGGGTGGCAGTGTGCGCATGGCCAAGCAGCACAGGCGGTTTCAATCCTAAACATGAACTGATAATCACCCGGCTTCGTCGTGCACCGCAGCCGCCTTTGTCTACCTGGTTCTGCACAGCTCGCTCCGCTCTTTTCTGTCCTCCATGGCCATGCTATACCTATTGGTATCTCCTCTGAGCGTCATGATCTTGTCATTGGTTATTTGGATCTGGATAGATTCGGTCATCTCCCACTGCCTGCGTTCTCCCAACTGGCGGCCACATATGCTCACTGCACCCTGCACCCTGCATGGGATCTTCATCACCATCATGCGGTGGTCGTCATCTTCGCAGTGATGGAACAACTGACGGAAATATAGGTTTGGTGCATGAACATTTGCTGGTGACTTGTAGTTCATGATCGGTCCCCTAAATGACATTCTCCGGGTGTCTTAATTACAAAGAGATAGCCTTTGTCAGGGTGTGATATGTATTTCAGGCATTGTGCATGAACATTGGAGGACAAAATGAGTGAGAAAATGAGGTACAGTTACATTGGTTTTTTTACCACTGTCACCAGCGCTTGCTGGTGGTCACATTGTACAACACGTGCACAACGTATAGCCTCACCCTGCAGTGTCGCACCCTCAGTGATAAACTCTTATTAGCATAGTAAAGGAAGTCCGATGGCCCCAGAACCTATCCGCTTCATTCAGCCTTTGCCTCGTCGCCGTGGGTATTCAATTTTGTCAGATCGCCTTCTGGATGGCTCAGTGACGGGGCAGCATTGCACAGGTCACAAGAAGTCGGTTGAAGTACAAGGGCAAGGTAGAGCTTGTACCGAGTGTCTGACGATCGCTGGCTGATCAAATGTAGATCAGGCGACTATTGATATACTTCCGGACGATGTCCTCTTGGACATATTTCATCTGTATAGAGAGGAGCGGTATCCCTCCTCTCAGTGGTGGTGGAAAAAGCTGACACACGTGTGTCGAAGATGGCGACATATCATCTTTGCATCACCGCACTTTCTGGATCTGCGACTTGAATGCACTGATAGAACACCCACGAGGACGTCACTGGATATCTGGCCACTGTTCCCCATCACCATAATGTGTTATCCGTGGGAGTTGGAAGATGAGGGTCAAGATAATATCATTGCAGCACTCGAGCAACATGATCGTGTAATCCGGATTCACCTTGACCATTTTCCTGTGGAAACCTTCTCTGCTGTGACACAAAAGCCATTCCCGTTTCTGACCGATCTTTATCTTGAATCACGCGCACGCGATAAGACAACGCCGGTTCTTCACGAGGAATTCTTGGGGGGATCTGCACCACGTCTTCGATCCTTCTCCTTATGGAACATTGCATTTCTGGAATTCCCCAAACTTGCTTTGTCTTGCAGTTCCTTGTCCCGCCTTTTCCTGTGGGATATCCCGATCGCCGGATACATCTCACCCGAGGCGATGGCCACTTGTCTGGCCACCTTGCCCAGCCTCAAGGACCTTTCCGTTGGATTCGAATCCCCCCGATCTCGCCCCGACCGAATCCGCTTTCCTCCACCAACCCGTGCCGTTCTTCCCACACTCGTCCACTTTGAATTCAAAGGCGCCAACGAATACTTGGAAGACCTCGTTGCCCGAATCGATACCCCCAAACTCACCAGGCTCGAAATAGGACTCTTCATGGACCTGATGTTCAATGTCCCACAACTCCACAAGTTCATCGTTCGCACGAATCGCACAGAAGGGACTAGGCCGCTCAATACGGGTGACATCAAGTTTTCCTCTTCTGCTATCGAGATTGATCTTGGATATGCCGTAAAGTTGGAGATCATTTGCAGGGAGCCAGACTGGCAGGCCTCGTCGATGGCACAGGTATGCAGCCAGCTATCTCCTCTCCTCTCTCAAGTGGAACAGCTCGACATCAGCGAGGAAACGCCTGGGCAAGCACAGCATGGGAATGGCATGGACCCCACACAGTTTTGGAACTTTTTCATCCCTTTCCCGCCCTGCAGCATCTGCGTATATATGACCAATTGAGGCCACTCGTTGCGCAGGCGCTGAAAGAGCTCACAGGAGACACTGCCGCAGACGCGTTGCCATCTCTGCGTAGGCTTGCCTTCAAAGGTCCTTCGCCATCTGGGTCTATACAGAAAGACATTGAAGGATTCATTGCGGCGCGTCAGAACTCGGGTCATCCTGTCGACGTGGATTTGAATGAATGGGAATCAGATAAGTTCTGACTCTCCACTCACTTATTATTGTAAGCGTTTGGCATCCCCACTTACTATCTGCGAATACCGTTCTCCGTCTGGTGATGTCGACACTGCTTGTATTTTATTCTCTGATGTCCGGGCTTCCTCCTAAACCCTGATCAAGCTTTTCGTCCCACTCGAGGCGCATTGTATTACTCTTGCATACCGAAGCAGCCTCTACATGCAACTGACTCGCCCAACTCGGACGCTCAACGCACATGACTTACGCTTGGCATCTCGACGTTCCGCCATGCGACGCTTTATGCAATCCTCTTCCTAAGAAGTCTACACCCCTACTCGTGACGAGCGAGTAGGCGCGCGGTCGTGGCCAGTCGGTACTGGCAATGGCGAGCTCCAGGTCGGCCTGCAGTACGTCCCTCGCTTGGTTCTGCACCTCAGCCGGACTCATCCAACCCAGTTTCCTACAAATGCGTTCCCCCTTCCCTCTGCGTCCACCGCGCTCGACATGATGACATCTCCGCTGGATGTTCACTATCTTTCCAAGCCAGCTGAGGCGTGGCCCGCGCCTTGGTGTTCTCGTCCTTGTCGATCTCGCACCCCGCCCACCCGCCGCGGCGCTCGACCAACTCGGCCGCTACCCACATGCATTCGCTGTAGCCGGCACCGTACGCGAGGTCTTTGGTGTCCCCACGTGCTCAAGCGGAAGGATATTGTGGTATGAACCATGGCGCGGGAGGACAGCCTTACATATGTCCTCCGTGCCTCGCTTGTGGATGTACAGGAAGGGACACTGAAGCGTGAGAAATGGGTTTCCCCGTGCGAAGCCCCCGGTTTCCAATTCTTTCCCGTTACCCTGTGGCTCTCTACGGTCCTAATGAACTCGGATGGTAGTACATGCAGCAAGGCGTCCAATTTTTTACAAGTATACTCCACTTTTTATTCTATCGATATTCTGTGTTTTCTGCTTACCATTGACGGTTCTCCTTCACGTTAGTTTTTGACTCTTGAGATACAGCTATGATTTTTTTCTATTCGCGTCGCGAGGCTATGATCTAGTCTCTCTGTTTGATAGATACCATGGCGTCCAGTATCATCTCAACGACCCTGCGAAATGTAGCGCGGCGCGCATGCGGAACAAGGCATATCTCACGATTGACTATGCAACTGAAATTATCCGACATATTAATTGGTTAGGCAACAAAAATAAAATTTGGCAGGTCCTGGCAGATCATATGCTCTACATGCATTTTTCTCCGCAACACCGTTGGTCTGCGCCGAGGTTTAAACCCTACGAACCACTGTAGGGAATGCCTTGGATCCACACTCGCAGCGGAAGCGGATCGACCGTATCGGAGCGCCCGTAGCCGCCTCCCTCGCTTCCTTCGTCCCCCCCTCAACAACCGGAGCAAGACAAACTGCGAGCAAATCACGCAACGTTCTGCCCCAAAGACGCTCTTCCCCTCTCAAGTCCTTGCTGACTCCTCTAGCCTCTCGACCACGACCGCCGGTTCAAGAAACATGCGAGCTAATCGCATCACCTCCCGCTCACCTAGTCTTTTACTTTCTCCCTATATCTTCCCTTTTCAGCCCTTTTCCTATACTCTGAGCAGCAACCGTCAACACTAAATACAGTCACATGGCGCCAGTGCGCCCGCCTAATACATTCCTCAGCCTTGTGACACCTTAACTGATCACCTTACCACTCCATAACATCGCGTACGCAAATGCCGCGAGCCTTCACCATCTTTAGAAATCTATTGAGACCCATGTATGTGAATGACGTCCTCTTGTGAGGGCAATAGCGGGCATCTGTAGGATCAGCCGCCGTGAATATCAGTGTGTTCTCTCCTTTTCTCTTCTCCTCTTTTTTCGTGCGCTCCCGTCCCTCATTGATCTCAGCTCAGCGTTCGTGCACCCGCTGTCCACAACGCGCCCCGTCGTTCTTTCTTCTCGTATCGGCGCTGGCGACCATGGAACCGCTGTCCACGGAGGGTCTTCCCTTTTCTCCCTTTTCTTTCTCAGTCTCCAAGAAGTGTTCCTCCTTCATTTCACTTGTTTATCTGGACGACCATCTCATCCTCGCAGTCGCCAGCTTGGCTGCACCACTCAACCTCAATCCTGCAAGCTCGTGCTTCCACTACCGTCCGAACGTCTTTGATGGCAATCGCCCTGCCATATTCATGTATTGGTGATGTACTTTCCGACACACGTACAGACCTATCTGGGACAAGAACGGATGGTACGCTCTGCCGAATGAGTAAAATTTTAGTATATTGTTTTCCAGTATCTATAATATCTGTTAATGATCGGTCTTCCCGTAAGCACCCCCACTCCCTCGCTTTTCTTCTTTTCCCGATCGACGCTGGCGCCCCACCTAAGCCCTCCGCTGCAAGCTAGTCCGACGCAGACACCTTGCTGACACTGATCAAGCACCTTGTCGGGCTCGAGGCATGCTGGATCCTCCGCGCGCGAGGGCGTAGCGTGGCCTGTACATACGGCCAAAACACCGATCGGCACATGACCCTCTCTCGGCCTCTCGGTGACCGGCCTGGCAGTGTTTTACATCATCCTCTCCCAAAAGGGCCCCGATATCCGGATCCGCAATGCCGGGGGCAGCAGCAGCGGGAAGGATCTCGCTGCTCGTGATGCGTGACCAGGTGTGTGCGTGGGCTTGACGGCACGGACGAGTTCAAGCTTGGCCTGAAATACCCGCCTGGCTTTTGCTGCGCAGCGCATGGTGGCTGCGATGGGGTATTAACAGTTATTGTGGGTGCTTGGCGAAACAATCAGATGCTGCCTTATATATATATATATATCGTCTACATCCAGGGATTCTAGGCGATGCTCAGGGCACGCGACCTTCGCTCAGCATCTTGGCACCCTGCCATGCAACAGTCTATGTTATCCTCTCCCGACAAGTCCCTTCTTTCCTTCACGGTGCCGACAGCAAGGCCATTTTCTCTGCTCAAGATGAGCGACCAGGTGGGAGCGCACCTGGCCGGGCGGCACGGGCAGTTTCAATCTTGGACCTCTAGTAATGATGGACCTCTAGTAATGATCACCCAGCTTCGTTGCCCACCACAACCGCCTTTCTCTACACTGTTCCCCACTGCTCGCTCCCCTCTGCTCTGTTCTCCATACCTGCCACGCTTGGCCTAGTGGCATCTCCGCTGGGTGTGGTGATCTTGCCAGTCGTTACTTGGATCTCGATAAGTTCGCTCATCTCTCACTCCTCGCGTTCCCGTAACTGGCGACCCCATGCGCCTACTACAGTCGGCACCCTGCATCAGTGAAAAGATCAATTGACGGAATTGACGGAAATAAAAAAGTTTTGATGTACGGTGAAAGCTAATAATAGGCGATCTTTAGGTAAGGAAAGGAGTGGTTAGCCTCAAGATAGACGTATGGCCTTTCTGCACACTCCAACGCTTGCCACAACCAGCAAGCCTGCTTTTTACGCGTGATGTTCTGTACACTGGTAACTTGATCGATCCATAAAATGACACTCTCCGGGTGGCTTGATTACAAAGAGATAGCTTTTGTCAGGGTGTGATATGTATTGCAGGCATCGTGCGTGAAGATTCGAGGACAAAATGGTTGAGAAAATGAGTTGCAGTTGGATTAGTTGACCGGCGCTTCTTGGTGGTCACGTGCGCAACTTGAAGCTTCGGTGGTTCACCCTCCAATGTCGCACCTTCGGTCTTACCAGCATATCCAGTGAAGTCCGATGGCCACAGAATCAATCCACATCACTCAGTCTTTATCTCCTCGTACCCCTGGGTCATCGGTTTTGCTAGATGGCCTTCTGGATGGCTCAGTGACAGGGCAGCGTTGCACAGATCGCAAGGAGTCGGTTGATGTACAAAGGCGGCGTAAGTCTCGTACCCAGTGTCTGTGACAATCAGTGGCTGATAGAATGTAGGCCAGGCGACTATTAACATACTTCCGGACGAAGCCCTCTTGGAGATATTTTATTTCTACAGAGAGGTCCGGCGGCTGGATCGCCCCGTTGCGTGGTGGTGGAAGAACCTGACAGACGTATGCCGCAGATGGCGAGATATCATCTTTGCATCACCGCGCTTTCTGGATGTGCGACTTGAATGCACTGATAGAACGCCCACGAGGACGTCACTGGATATCTGGCCACCGTTCCCTATCGCCATATCTTATTATCCATTTCCCTGGGTGTTCGATGATGACGAGGCTGTAGATAATATCGTTGCAGCACTCGCGCACCATGATCGTGTAATCCGGATTGGCATTCGAGCCTTTTCATTGCAAACATTCGACGCCGTGATGCAGAAGCCATTTCCACTTTTGACACATCTTGTTCTTGAATCACGCGCACGCGACAACACGGCGCCGGTTCTTCACGAGGGATTCTTGGGGGATCTGCGCCACGTCTTGAAACATTCGTCTTGCTTGACATTCCATTTCCGGCATTCCCCCGACTTGCTTTGTCTGCCACTCACTTGTCCTATCTTATGCTTTTGAATATCCCGATCGCCGGATACATTTCACCCGAGGCGATGGCCACTTGTCTGGCCACCTTGCCCAATCTGAGGGAGCTTTCCTTTGGATTCGAATCCCCTCAATCCCACCCCGACCGAATAGGCCTTCCTCCACCAACCCGCGTCGTTCTCCCCGCACTCACCTACTTTTATTTCAAAGGTGCCAGCAAATATTTGGAAGACCTCGTTGCCCGAATCGATGCCCCCAAACTCGTCAACCTCCAAATACATCTCTTCGTGGACCTTATCTTCAATATTCCACACCTCTACAAGTTCATCGTTCGCGCAGAAAGCATTAGACCGCTCACTCCGGCTGGAATCGTGTTTTCCTCTTCTGTTGCCGAGATTAGTCTTGGACCTTCCATTCGCACCGCAATGTTGGGGATTATTTGCAGGGAGCCAGACCTGCAGGCCTCGTCGATGGCACGGCTATGCAACCAGCTATCTCCTCTCCTCTCTCATGTGGAACTGCTCAACATCCGCAAGGATACGCATAGGCAAGCACGACAAGGGAATGGCATGGACCCCACGCAGTTTTTGGAACTTTTTCACCCCTTCCCCTCCATAAAATATCTGCATATATATGGCGAACTGAGGCCCCTCGTTGCGCGCGCGCTGCAAGAGCTTACAGGGGACGGTGCCGCGGAGGTGTTGCCATCTCTGCGTAGCCTTGTCTTCGAAGGTCCTTCTCCATCTGGGTCTATACAGAAAGGCATCCAAGGATTCATCACTGCGCGTCAGAACTCGAATCATCCTGTCGATGTCGAGTGGAAGTAATGAGCTCTGACTCTCCACTCACTTATCCTTGTAAGCTTTTAGCATTCCCACTTACTCTCGCGAATACCGTTGGTGATGTCGACACGTTTTGTATTTTATTCTCTAATGCGCGGGCTCCCTCCTGAACCCTAATCAAGCTTTTTTGTCCCACTCGAGGCGCGTTGTATTACTCTCGCATAGTGAAGCAAGCCTCTACATGCAATTTACACCCATGGAATCTGATATATATTACTTTTACTCACTGCCTAGTATATATCTAGTAGATAACCTACTTAAATATAATGCTTTCCAAAAAAAATAAAAAATAAAGCAGCGTCTCATCAGCAACCGGCGATGGCCTCTGCTTCGTCGCACTCACACCAGCAGTCGTCGTACGAATATCTCGACGCACTCCTCGCCGTCGTCCCACATGATGCTTCCGTTCCCAAAGAGATAGAGATGGCGAGCCCGTCCCGGGGCGGCGCGTATCCAAAATTCGTCGACACCGCGCTGCGCCTCGCCTCTGGTGGCCCGCCGCGTCCGGACGATGCGCCGCACCTCCGCGACGCGTGGCCAGAGGTCCAAGCGTCCGTCCAGCGCGCTCTGCACGCTCTGCATTCGCATCCACTCTCGTCCTCGTCTCCCTCCCGACAGCAACAGAAACAACAACATACTAATAAACGTAAACGTTCACCACCACCACCACCATCATCATCATCAAAACCCCTCGCCACAACAACAACCAAAAAGCCCAAATATGAAGGAGGAGAAGGAGACACGGGTGCAGCAGATGCACCGGATGAAGAGGGACACCAAGAGGAAGAGGAAGAGGAGGAGGAGGAGGATGCAGCACAACTGACGCTGCACGCGCTCTCCGCGACCGCGCCCGTGCGGCACAAAGTCGACATCACGCTGCACGCGCGCACGCTGCGGCTCGCGCACAGCACGACGGGCGCTGCGAAGGCCAGCTGCGCACGCACGGCGCTCACGCGCGTGTACCTCCTCCCCACGCGTGCGCGCTCGAGCGGCGCGATGCAGTGGACGGCGCTGCTCCTCGCGGGGGACAAGCCCTCGCCGCCGCCCGCGCCGCGTGGGGCCAGCAGTGCCCGTGCCCGCGCGCGTGCTGGTTCTGGTGCTGGCGCCGGTGCTGTGGGCGCCGCACCACGATTCGAGCTCGCGTGCGCGGTTCCCGATTCATCATCCGTTGTTCCTCGCATCACGACGCACGCATCTGCATCTGCATCCACTGCTTCGTCATCTTTCCCTCATGCTGGTACTGCTGCTGCTGCTGCTGCTACGACTACTGCTACGAACGCACGAGACACCCTCCTCGCCTTCCTCTCCTCAATCCTCTCAGGCATCACCACCACCCCAACGCTCACGCTCACGACCGTCGAGCGCGGCACGCCGCTCGCGGGCATAACGGCCTTTCGTGGTGTGCGCGAGACCTCGCTCTGGTTTTTCGACGGTGACGGTGCCGGCATCCTCGCCGACGCGCGCCCGGCCGAGTTCTGGGCCGTTGCGGATCTGGCACCCGGAGACGCGGGCGTGCGCGTGCGCACTGCGACGGGGCGCACGTGCTCCGTGGTGCTGACTCGACGACGCAGGCCGCTGCTGCTGCCACGTGGGAATGAAACCGACGACGAGGACGATGAAGGTGAGGAGACCGAGTTCCAGATGATCGATGGGAAGGAGAGGGAGAGGATTCTGGAGTGGGTGAGGAGCTACCGCGGTTCGTTTGGGATTACGAAAGAACAAGCCGCTCTTCAAGATGAGGCGCAGGAAGAAGCGGCGGCAGCGGCAGATGGACAGGGACAGGGACAGGGACAGGGACAGGGACGGGGACGCGATGGAGATAGTGGCGCAGGGAGAGGCAGAGGCGGGGTAGGAGGAGGACGAGGTGACTCGGATGATTCCGACTCGGACTTTGAGGTGGAGAGCGGGGACAGCGACGGAGGTTCTCCCTCCAACTCCAACGGCTCGGACGGCTCTGGTGGCTCTGGCTCTGACGCTGACGAACACCACGAGTCGCGCAGCGAGGATGAAGACGACGAGGACGAGGACGAGGACGAGGATGATGAAGACGAAGACGGGATGGTCGAGCTCGACCCGAAGCATCACCCGCTCCTGCGCGCAGACGCGCTTCTCCCCAAGATGTCACGCGCCGCGATGGATGATGCCGTCCAACTCGTCGTCGGCGACCTCCTTGTCGGTGGCGGCGGTGGCGGCGGCCCAGGGCGGCAAGCTGCCCGTCGGAGTGCACCATCTGGACCTGGTCCGGGTCCCCCCGCTGCTGCACATGACCAAGACGAGCACGAGGAGCACGAAGATGAGGGTGATGATGAAGAGGACGAGCTTGACGATTGATGCACTTGCTCACGACTGGACTCGAAGAACTCTCTCAAGAGGCCTGAAGTAATCGGTAAAAGATCCTTGTCGAAAGGGGTCCGGCCGGATAGAAATATTATGCTATGTACATCAACAAACAGCGAGTGAGGACTTGAAGAGTGAGCGAACAAACGAGTGGGAGGGGGGAGGGGGGGAATGTTTAAGTTATGAAAGGTACTGGGTCAGCGTGCGTGGGGGGTGGGTGGTGCGTTGTGCGTTATGGAAGCTACTACTCCTGCTCAATAAGTTTACTTGGCATGCACCCACTCCACCGGCTTGTCCTCCTCCTGGTCCTCCACAGCTATCGAAGGTTTTGCGTCTCGCGTCGACTCGCCATCGTCGTCCAGGTCAATGTCGCGCGCCTCGAAGCGCTCCACGAAGCGCTCTTCGGGCTGCGGCTGCGTGCGCACGAGGCGGCCCATCGGCAGCGCCGTCGTAGAGGCCATGCCGCCGCCGCCACCACCGCCACCACCACCCGGGCCATCCGTGCGCGTGATGAACTGCGTCTGTCGACGGAATCGGATCTCGCCCGTCGTCTCGTCCCGTGAGGTTTCCCAAAAGTCAAGTCTGCGTCAGTGCGCATCATCAGTTTCAGTCATCGGGCAAAGCGGATATAATGGGCGGAGAAGTAAAAAAAAAAAACTGACATGTTCCCTGCCTGTCTGTCGGATAGAGTGCGGTACATGCGCGTTGCGCCTATCGATCTTTTGGTTTAGTTGGGCGGTCAGTAAAGTTAAGGCCACAAGCTGACTTATAAGCGCTCGCTTACGTGCAAATGACTATTGAGAAGAGAAGGGAAGGGGTCAGAATGTAGAGATATTGCAGGAACGGAAGCGAGAATTACTTGAAGGTGTTACGAACATCTGACGACAGGAAAGGAATAGTTGGGTCAGGCGTGGGTTTGCGCAGATAAAAGGGGTCGATCACAACGTACGATGTTCATTGGATCTTTCGAAGCCGACCGTCAGCCATCTTATGAGGATATATCAAAAAAGAAGCTCACCATTCAGGTTCAGGATGAGGAAAACCTAGATGAGATGAGATGAACAGGGAGGTACCCAAAGTAACAAAAACACTCTCTTACGACTGGGATGACCTGCACCAGTGCCGCAACAACCAGCCATAACAGACCCTGTCACAAGAAGAAAAGAAAACCTTGGTTCAGACGGATGGCTGCATGTTGGGAGACAATGATTCACCCACTTCTCTGTACATGACTCTCAAGGCGCGAAGCCCAGAATTACGTTTGGAAATGCCGCTGGCGATGAGGGCGATAAAGAAAACTTCGGTGGCAAGCAGCAGACCATTGTTGAAGAGCCCCTTCTGCGTTTCCTGCCACATGCATACCTGTACCAGGGGTTGCCATGAAGCTTGCGACTAGAAATGGATATTAGTACCTTGTCTGTGGCATCATCGCATTGCAAGAAGGGGATTTACCAAGATGACGCCTGTAAGAGTAGGAGAGACAGGTCAACGCCGAAGTGTGAGAAGCGAGTGTGTGTACGACGATACGTACGGCGAACCCAGGCCCCCACGTTGGCAAGGACTACCGCGGCCGAGAGACCGATTACCAATGGGAGACGTTGCCATACCGCGATGCTATGATGGCGTAGTTGACGTCAACGTGACTGGATCATTCATCCAAGGTTGAGAGGCAAAGACATGCGCACCCGCGGAGAGCATACAAACTCAAAGAGAACGTGGTCGCGGCATACGAAAAGAACTAGCAGCCGACACCCAGGTCAAACCGGACAAGAGGAGCGGAACCAGAAATGACCATAACATACAAGAACGAAGTACGTCCAGAGCTGAAGAACGAAGCGGGTGTGAACATGGTAGATGTCAACTTTTGGACACGCAACGCAAAGTCATGAATGAAAAAAACGTGCCTTGCAGTTGATTTGGTTTGTAATGTTCAGACCAACGAGCTCCGTTACGACTGAGGATATCGTAGCCACGCGGCAAGCAATGTAAAGCTTCGGTCATCACAGAACATCGATCAGATGGGGGATGGAGGGGTGGAGATGGCAAGGAAGCGCTACTCACGAAGGCAGTCCATCGCCATTGACGCCGACCGGAAAGTAAAGCCCACTCAAAGCCAAGATTGCAGATGAACTCCCAACTATGACGGGTTTTAATCATAATAAGCCCTGCTCGGTGACACTGAAAAAGCAGGACTCACAGATAAACCCCGTCGACGACGTGGATGACCTTGACAAGAGCACCTACCCGTGCCCAACCAAGTCAGAAAAACAAGCATTTAGAGAGAGAAAAAAAGAGTAGCGCACCAAGCTCCTGGAGAATTGTAGTGGGATTCTGCCAGTCGACCATGATGAATTTAAGAGAACAGAAGAGGGATCATACAATGGGGGGAGGATCGACGGGAACGGGGAGAGGGGGGGGGGAACGGGGGAAAGCTTTTTATTAACCGTTCACATCATATCATATAACTAAACGATGGCCCCAGCTATTGCAGCTACCGTACCCGCACGCTACCTACACCATCGGGGCGAGCCAACCACTCGGGCTTACGGCACCGCTACGGCAGATACACCCGTGGGAATCATTCCAACCGTCGAAAACAGCCTTCACAAAAGCTGACAGGGCCCATGCGGTCAAACAACAGAACATCCAGCGCACAGCAGAGCGGGCTATTGGCCATTTAGCGAGGATCGAATTCAACAAATCCCGACATTGCCGAGAACCCTCCCCGCCCTGTTCTATGCCAGCTTTGGGCGTCAACTCAGAATCCCGCCCCTTGGCAACCTCCGTTTCCCACACACCAGCCCCCCACGGGCCCTGCCTGCGGCTGGCCGCTACCCCGCTCCGTATGACAGGACCTCGTTTTTTTAGACTTCTCCAGCGTTCTTAGGTTATCGTCAAAACTGTTTCCTCATTCGATTGCCGTTGTTTCTCTCTTTTCTACATGCACCCCCGTCTATCCCTACCACTGTACCTAAACCTCTACGCCTCGCTGAGTGCAAATCTTCTAAAAAAAAAAAAAAAAAAAAAAAAGGCAACCACATTGCGCCCATGTCGCCAAAAGATCCGTCGCTTCTTGTCGCAAGCAACTGATCCAACATCTCGCGTTCGCGTGCACTAAACAGACGGCCAAGGATCATGATCAATCATCAGAATTCGTATATACTTTACACTTTCATAGAGCCAAATCATACATGTACAGCAGCGGCGCGAACACTTGTAGTAAAAAACATAAATACGTGGAAAAAAAAAATTCAAATTTTTTTTTCTCTCAGGTGTGGGAGTTTTCACAGCACCAAGTCAGGGTCGATTCTCATCATGCGCGCCTCTGACGACCCTGCACTGCCGTGACCCTGCTCAAGGCCAATCTCACACGCCTGAAATCGCTCCACGTAACGGTGCCCACGCCCGTTCACGTTCACGTTCGCGTTCATCGCGCGGGGATGATGATGGCCCATCGCCATGGCCATGGGAAGCGCGCTCGACGTGACGAACGGGTCGCCCCATCCGCGCGCCAGGTCCGTGCGCGAAACGAGCTGCGTATGTCTGCGGAAGCGGATCTCTCCCGTCGTCGCGTCGCGCGAGCTCTCCAGGTATTCGAGCCTGGTGGGTGGGGAGCGGAGCGATCGGTAAAGTGAACCGAGGACGGGATCAGCGCTCGGCCGGAGCAAGGTTTAGAAGAGACTAAATCATACAGGTCGCCTGCATGTCGGTCAAAGATTTTGCGATACATTCGCGTGGCACCGATTCCGCTGGTGTCATGTCAGCGCGTGATAACCATTAGAGCGTCCCGGGACATTGATATGATTCACCTGCAGATGACTAGCCAACGAGTAGGATAGGTTGTTGTTAGCCTTGATGCCGAGCCGGAGATCACTTACTAGCAGGTGTTTGGAACATCTAATCCGCCGTGCGAATCAGACGCCCGATCCGTGACAAGAAGGATGAGTGCCCGTACCAAGTCCATGACATCTACGGTCATTGTGGCGTCAAAGGTGAGATTAGCCTACTGTATAGAGACTGGCCGAATAGGCGTACCATTAAGATTTAGTGAGACGAAGATCTAATCATAGAAAACGTCAAACAAGCATCCTAGCGCCGACAATACAGTCCTCACCACGGGGAGCAACTGTACTATGATCGCAATCGCGAGCCAGAATAGACCCTACGTATGACGTGACGAACGCGGGTTGAAGCCGGCACGGGCCCACGCACCTCGCGATGCATGGTCGAGAGAATGTTTCTGCCCGAGTTGCGCTGGTAGACGCCACTGAGGATGATAAAGAAGAGAACAAAGTTTGCCGCGAACATGGACACGTTGTTCGATAGCTCGCGCGAGACATCCGTGATGATGCAGGTGCGGGCCTCCCCGTTCCATTCCGTGCTGGGCTGAAGGCCGTGTGGGCTCGGCCCCAAAGTTGAAGTGAAGATGTACTGCACTCACCCTGACTGTCACTGAGGGCCCATAGAGGGAAACCGCCATTGAGGCGCGTGGCGACACCGGAGATTGGAAAAGACTCACGGCGCATCCAGAGCACGACATTTGTGACAAGACACGCGACGAGGAATGATATCAGGTAGGCGTTGCGTTGCCAAACGGCGACGCTATCAAACCAAAATTTGCGTCACAGCAAAGACCAAGTATGTCGAGATGTCGACCTCACCTTCGGAGCGCGTAGAGCGCCAGAGCCAACGTTGTCGAAGTGTTCGCAATATCTGCGGAAAACGTTTTCTATCCGTAAGTTCGCGTTGACACCCGGCGACTCGTACGAGAAGGAACTCACTCGCACAAAGACGAGCCATGTCTGGACAGAAAGGAATGGGTGTGTGTGTGAACCGGCCGCGAGACCCCGGAAATCTCGTAATTGAGAGAAAAGACGACACACCTCGCAACTGATCGGGCTCGTAAAGTTGAAGCCCGTCATCTGTGCGACGGCGGCCGCCAATGTGGTAACGCGGCATGCCATATATAGCTGCCGCCCCGGGAAGAAAAAAGCTATCGGTTCGTCAATTTTCCTTTTTTTGAAAAAGTCGGTTTTGCCTCACCGCGACGGTCCAACTCCTCTTCCGTCGCCGTCGAAAGATGCTCCACTCAAAGTTCAGCTGGCTGAAGAATTCCCAACTGGTGGGTCCACCGTTCTTCCATGCTAAGCATACGTATAACTGCACCACCCCCCCCGTCCGCTCGAAGCGGAAGGTGGGGCCAAGGAAACACTCGCTCACATGTATACCCCGGTCACAAAGTGGACGACCTTCAGGAAGGCGTCTGGGCAGCGGAGTTGGCGTTCAAGTTCTCTCCCGACCGCAGGGGCTTTTCAGATATATAGTACAACGTACTTAGCTGGTGCAGCTTGGTATCGGGGTCTCTCCAATTCACCATAGCTTCAGTCGTGGAGGAGACAGAAGAACACACGAAAATCTCTGAGAGGGAGAGGAGAGAGGGGGGAAGAGGGTAATGTGACAAGTCCGACCCATATTATTATCAGCAAGAGAACTCCGAGAAAAGATTGCCTATACAGTAGTTGTGCGTCACCACTCATTCTCCGATAATGGCCTGCTGCAAGAAGAGGGAAAAGAGACTCTCGGCAGTCATCGGAGCGGTGCTTGGTCATGAGTTCATGGACAGTTTTAGAATATCGACTTCTGATCTAAGAGCAACCGTCGATGGACTGGACTGGAGAGTATTCCGGATCAGATTAGGGTTAACCCGACCAGAGAGTAGGGTTAGGTGTTGTGTGTATTTTGCGCAAGGCTGCCATGCCCAGGGCCACAACCGGCCGATTCTCGAGAGCTCACCAGCCCTCAGCGAATTCGAAAGCATCGTCAAAAAGTCATGGAGAGTCCTCTTCCTCTTCTGTCAGAAATCCCATCTTCAATACAGAGCGATTTGGTCAGCACATCCTCAAAAACCCATCTATAGCCCAGGAGTACGTCGCGTTTTCTGCTTTGAGTGGTTGTGTGAAGATTGAAGCACCACCCTTAGAATCGTAGAGAAGGTCGGCCTTTATTTTGTTTCCTTCGATACGTGATTGGGATTGGTCTCTTGTGATCCAGGCCAACCTCCGCCCAACGGATAAAGTCCTTGAAGTCGGCCCAGGTACAGGGAACCTGACTGTTCGAATACTGGAGAAGGCAAAGCACTGCACTGCAGTGGAGATGGACCCTCGCATGGCCGCGGAGCTCACAAAACGTGTCCAGGGAAAGTACGTCCCATCCACGAACCCCCCTCCGTGCCTCACGAAATCTCATTCTCTCTTAACACAGGCCCGAGCAGCGTCGGCTCGAGATCATCATCGGCGACTTTGTCAAGGCGGAGCTGCCCTACTTTGACGTCTGCATCTCCAACACGCCCTACCAGATCTCTTCCCCGCTCGTCTTCCGCCTGCTCTCGCACCGCCCGCTGTTCCGCGTGGCGATCCTGATGTTCCAGCGCGAGTTTGCGATGCGCCTCGTCGCGCAGCCCGGCTCCGCGCTCTGGTCGCGCCTGTCCGCCAACGTGCAGCTCTACGCCAAGGTCGACCACGTGATGAACGTGGGCAGGAGCAACTTCCGCCCGCCGCCCAACGTCGAGTCGTCCGTCGTGCGCCTCGCGCCGCTCGACCCGCCGCCGCCGGTGCGCTTCGAGGAGTTTGACGGCCTCACGCGCGTCATATTCAGTCGCAGGAATAAGACGGTGCACGCGAGTTTTCAGGCCAAGGGCGTCGTCGAGATGCTGGAGAAGAACTGGAGGACGTGGTGCTCGGAACGAAACAAGGTAAGCAAAAAGCGGGGGGATGAGATGAGATGATGCCAGCTGCTTCCCGTAGGTGACGGACGACGTGAGGATGAAGCAGAAGATCGAAGATATCTTGGAGGAGACTGGGTTCAAGGAAAGTCGAGCGGCAAAGATGGACTTGAACGACATTTTAAAGTGCGTGCTGCCCCCCAATCCTCTCTCTCTCTCTCTCGTGTTTGTCTGATAGTGGTTTTGCAGACTCCTATCAGCCTTCCATGACTCTGACATTCATTTCGCCTGATTGTGCTGCCAATCCTTTTTATCGTCCCCCCTTGTATCGACTATCATCATTTTATTATTTTGCACGACATTCATGCTATCTCCCCGACTTGATGGCCGAGAGATCAGCCTATATGGTGGAGGAACTTGATCATGACTACTTTCTTTGACATCAGCTCCGGTTCTCGGGATCCTGCCTGAAAGCTCGACCGTTTCTACAAACGGACCTCTCCTCCGCCTCATCTTCGGCCCTGCACCTGCCCTAGAAGGGTTTGACTGGTTTGTCGGGACGGATCTACCAGCGTGGCGATATTGTGGCAGATAGAGGTGAACCAGACCACGGACGGCCACCAAAAATAAAAAAGTTAAACTCTCGCGCGCGCGCAAGAAGCCTCGTCTGGAACACTTTGGCGCTTTTGCAAAAGGACCCTGATAATTTTATCGGCGCTCCATGCGGTGAATGCAGCTTTATGAGCACGGTACTGTATCGTCATCACGTCACGTATCAGCCGCTGGAGCTATTGTTATTGTTACAGTATCATGCTCTTCTGGAGTGCTAACGGAGATGGGACTTGAAGGGACAGGTACATTGTAGGATGGATCCTGTCCGAATACAGCGCATTTACAGCAGCTCCGAGTAGATAGTGCTCCTGAGGCTGGACCATGTCCGGCTGGTTTCCTATGTCGTCAGACAGATGGGTCAATGTATTCGTCCGCCCTCCAGGGTGCGTCTGGAATGTGCTACTAATAACTAACATCCCTTTCACGGCTCGGATCTCCTTTTGATCTTGTCGGATGTCGATTTTGCTTGTCCATCCAATAGAGTCCTAGAGGAGGTGACCGAAATAGGCTGCAGCTGGCGCACACAGAGAGGCGGTAGTTATCCCGAGGTCCTCTGTGAAACTAGGAATTCTACGACCGCGGCACAGTCATTGTCCATATTGAATTGAACACTCGCCAACACTGACCAAGTAGTTATCTACAAAGTGCGATGTACTGTACAGTATATGCAATGAAGGACGCGTGGTAGCGTGGCGTTCGTGAAGTGGTACTAGTACGTCATCCACGACCACCACTCGACAATGTTCAAAAAACCACTTGGCGATGCAAAGACATCAGGTATGTATCTTCAAGTGATTGCATTATTGATCGACATCTCATCACCCATCATCACCGTTTAGCGCCGCTCAGATCATCAGAGAGGCGCAAACTCAGAGCTCGCACCGCGGAGCGGTTCCAGCTTGCTCCCGATATCGCTGACAATCTCGTGCCCGATGGCGTCCTCTCACAAAAGTTCAGTGCATACAACGGCGAGCCTGGCGTAAGTGTTTGATCGTTCCAGGCCGCATATGGGCGTCATCCAGAGAGGGGGGAACGGTTGACCGTGCGAAACGACTACAGGTCCTCTACCTCTCGGGCGACGGCGATCCGCTGTGGTTCAGTGCTGGAAAGAGTTCGGATGAGCTGATTCCAACTGGTGCGTTTGCCCAAGTTTTCCATCGTCGGGGGTCTTCCTATCTTTATTTTTCGTTTCCCCTTTCCTTTTTCATTTATATGGCTGGCTGGGGTGGACTGACGTGCAGTATACACCCTCTGGAAACATCCTACGCTGCTTCCGGTCCTCACCACTCCTGCCTCCGTCATACCTGTCCTCGTCGGTGGTGCAGACCTCATGGTACCTGGCGGTGCGCGAGATATCCCTTAGCGAAACTGCGCAGCGCATCATCCTGAGTGTCCTCTCCTCTCCTCCTCCCTTGCGACAGTCGTGCAGGCGCCAACGGACGCGTCCGCGGGCACCCTCGTCGGCGTCGCGCAGTTCGTGCGCGACCACAATGTGCGGGCGCCGCCCCTCGCTGTCGGACGCATGGCCATCGACGTCGACAAGATCGATAATGGAGTTACGAAGGGCAAGGCGGTCATCGTGCTTCACACATGGAAGGACCATCTGTGGGCGATCGGGTCCAAGGCCGAGCCGCCAGAGCCCGTGTCCGTGTCGGCGTCACCGGCGCGTGGAGAGGAGACCGGCGCTGGTGATGGAGGCGCGGACGACGACGGTGGCGGCGAGGGCGCTGACGCGGGCCAGGGGCCTGGCGGGGTGCATCCTACTGAAGTGAAGGTTGTTGTGGAGGCTGAGGAGGAGAAGCTCACGTCTGAAGGTAACGTCTCCTGGTTTCTCGTCGAGTCCTTCTCAAGAAGAAGACCCTCGCTTATGATGCATTACGGCTCCGCCAGAGGTATCCGCACGTCTACGAGCCGCGCTCTTGCAGGCTCTACGAACGACTCTCGCTGACCTGCCATCCTCTGCTTTTCCGATGCCCACGACGACCTTGTACACGGCGCACATTCTCCCCGCGCGGCCTTTCACGCCGACAGCTACGACTACTACGCCCGTCGACATCAAGCATTCTACGTTCAAGTCGCTGTCCGCCTTTCTTCGCACCGCAGAGAAGGGAGGTCTGCTCAAGCTGAAGGATGCCCGACCGGATGTGGTCGTCGTCGCAGTGTATCCGACACACGCCGACGTTGTTGATCATCGACTCCACCGCACCATCGGGGAGCAAGACGAGCGGAGGCGACGGGCGGAGGAGCGTGAGGCGCAGCAAGCGGCGGTGGCAGCGAGTGCTGAGAAGAGCATGACGGTGACCAAGTTATGGAAGCCCCATCTGGGTACACTACCGCTCTTCGTCGATCTAAAACTCGAGTACTGCCTCTTTCTCCACCCATATCCTTCTTCCCTCCTGCTGATTGGCCACCGAATTATCGCAGCAAAAGTGCCTTGTACACCCTCGAAGAGGTCAAGTCCGCGATGCTCACATACGTCGAGAAGCACGACCTCGTCAACCGCGTCGAACAACAATACCTCAACGTCAGCGCCGATGTGGTTTTCTCCGCTGCGCTGTATGGCTCCCCAAATGCAAAGGGCGCAACTCCTGCCCCAGAATTTGCTAAACGTGAAGAGGCACTCAGCGCCCTATGCAATCGCATGCAACCCTGGTACCGCATCGCAGTTGGTAATGGCGAGCCTGTCATCAAGAAGGGTGCACTGCGCCCAATTGGCATAGCCACCAAGACCAGGCAGGGTCACAAGGTGTGCACACTCATAACAGGATTCGAACCGTTCCAGCTCTCTGCGGACGCCCTCGCTGAGGCACTGAGAGTGCGTTGTGCATCTTCGACCTCAGGTATGCACAACCATACTGGGTTCAGATCAAGTTTCCTTCTGACATGCCGTGTATAGTATCGCCTGTGGCTGGCGGTGGGCACGAGGTGATGGTCCAGGGCAAACAGGGATCAGTGGTGCTCGAGCTGCTCGGTAGCTTGGGAGTGCCAAAAAAGTGGATCGAGGTCTCAGAAATAGCGAGTGGAAAGAAGAAGTAGCATGTTGCGTAATGCCTGCCTCCCTGGGATCTAATGCCCCAGGGAAGGGGATGACTCAATGATACGTAGTTGCGTGCTATCGAGATCTTAGACTGCAAGTGTCTCGAGTCCAGGGGGTATGTCGACGTTCAGCGTTGAGCCCAGATACTCGACCATCCCGATCGGACGGTACACCCAGACTTCACCCTGCAGCAACTTGGCGAGGTCATACGACTCACGTTTGGGCGCGCGCCCCGCCGTCTGTTCCACGACCGTCAGAACGCCAACGTCGGCAGGCCCGACGCTCTTCCCATCCGCGACGGCACAGCGCGGGACGGTGTCCGCGACGAGCACGGCCGTGTGGTCGGGATCACCCAATATGGCGAACGAGCCAGGCCGCGCGCCGCCAATGCGCACCGAACGCCACTCGACGACGTCGCCCGCGCGCAGCCGGTCGTCCGCACCACGCCATCGCCCCACGCCGCCGGGCTTGCCGCAGAAGAGCAAGTGTCCGTGCGCGCGCGACGTGCTCAGCACCGGCGCGTCGCGCGCGCCAAAGGGCGAGGAGGCGTGCAGCAGCGCCTCGTGCGCGACGTCCCAGCATTCGCCGCGCGCCACGGGACGCCCGGACGCGGCGGCCTGCTCGGCGAACGCGGCCACCGCGGCGCCGTGCGTCTCCGCCGCGTGGCGCAGCACGGCGGCGCTGGAGATCGCGGGGGGACGGGGGCGGAAGCGCGCCCACCGCGTGGCGGCGACGCCTTTTCTGCTTCCGTACGTCACGGAGTACCAGCACATGCTGAGGTCTGAGAAGAGCACCACGCCGCGGCAGATCTTGGTGCCTGCGCCCGAGGTGCCCGAAGTGCCCGCGAAGCGGATCTCGGGCGAGCCGTTTAGGTAAGGGGGGATCGGCGAGTTGGAGGCGTACCACTCGGTGTCCCAGGACGTGGACGGATGCATGAACACTGCGAGGTCGGCGGCGGCGGAGCCATTGGCCGTGGGTGGAGGAAACGACATCTGGAGATCGGCTGACGCGACTAGAAGAAGAAAAAGATGAGATGATGGATGAGACTACTGAGGAACAAGGGAAACGAACCGGGATCTGCGGCATGTGAAACCCTGGTGGATGCATCTGGCAAAGGCAAAGGCGGCACTAGTACTTCTGTAGGCGCAGATGGTTTTGTGGAATAATTGATGCTCGGCTGTGATCATCTCAGCAAGGGGATATGATAACCGACGGCAGATGGGCACATACTGGTCCTTGTTGTGACAACACAGGAGGAAGATTCCGGCGACCAGAGAGGGAAGGGGTTTGAGCTCGCACTAATACATCTGGGGGAGCAGGTCCAGTGTTTTGACTTGATCGGATACTAGCCTTGCGAGGAGGGAGAGATGGTGAGGATTGCGGTGACGGCGCAGACGTGTTACTTGGTCGCTCTGCGGAGATGGGTGCAGTGGGTGCGGTAGCGGACGCTGGCAGGTCCAGATAACGGGCAAAAAATTCATCAAGCCACGTAAAGAACACCTGCTTGTCTTCATCTGAAAGGTTCGTCCAGTCGATATTCGTGGTCCCATGTGGAATGAAGTCGCTACTTTGATTTGAAGATGCCCTTCTCGGCGGGGGTGGTGGCTTTGAGCTATTGTTGGTTGATAGTCTATCTCGCGCCGAACCATATGATTTGACGCTGGCGCTCTTCACCTGAGAAGCCTTCTCTTTCAGACTCGAGACTGCGATAAGATCAGTAATATCCCTTGTGAGTGACTGGATCGACAACTTGCCGGAAAATGGGGCCATTTAAGTTGTGCAGCGAAGGCTGAGGCTGAGATGTAGATTACCAAACGGCCATCGCCGACGGACGGCGCTTGCTGCATTCAAAAGTTTGCTCATCGGCCATCATAATGATTGGGTCTTCAAATAACCTTCTACTGAGTCTGGGTTTCACCGGGATGGTGCGACGTGGTTCCGTTTCTGGTAGCGTGCAGGTTCATGGATGGCTCCCCTTTGCCCCTGCGAGGCGTCCTTACAAAAGAACCAGCTCCACTTTCTCTCTTCGACAAATAGACAAACCATGTCTTTACGATCCACATGTCAGATGACGCACTATGGCACAGACTATCATCCGCCGACCCGTCTACATCAGCAAGAACCGGCAAAGGTCTCTGGTCACCATTAAGATCAACGTTCCGGCTTGTGCCAAACGGTAGTCTCGCGCCATAGACAATGGTTTACCAACCATAGATCCTAGCATAGTGCGACAAATCGGGCTGCCCCTTGGGTTGGTATTTGGTAGATTTTTTTGGGCTCGTGTGTCGAATTTGATCAAACTCGCTCGTGGCCACTCTATTCTGGTTCTTGTTATACGTAAGTCCTATCGATACTAAATGATATTTCAGAGGATAAACACATCAGCTACCACTGGTGGACACCAGGTCTTTTGACTACGGTCCACTCGTACGAGTATTGAAAGCTAACAATGGTGACAAAAAATACAAGAGTATCCAAACTCCGCTCTCTAGCCTGGGACTTGGCTCTCCATGGCGCTCTCCACGTCGTTGTCGAAGCACAATCCGTGAGATTTTTCACTCGGCTTCCCATCCGTGCTGACCTCCGAGCAAATGTGAGTCGTCTGTGATGTCGGAGACAGTTCGTAAGCTTCGTCCCGGGCCACTGGCATTTCAATCCGGTTGAATGAAGTCGGCGCGGAGGGGTTCCGCCTTGACCCCGAACCTCTGCTATTGCCCTTTTGGAGGCTGTCGGATACGCCATAGAGTCATCGACCGACAGCAGTGAGCGCGAGAGGAGAAGAGAGGAACGGAAGGAGATCATACATATCTGTAGACCCGGAGACGAAGTCCACCAAGCCACGGTACATCCGTGTAGCGGCGATTGACAATAGAATCATCGAGGAATGTTGGAACATCTGTTGCCGAAGGGCATAAGGGCCTTTCCCACATCGTAACAAACGAGAACGTACAACGTCGAATGGAGCTGGTATTTGTGGAAGAATCGGGTTCAGGACACTATCCTTGATTGACATGCCAGAAAGAAACAACAGTACCGTTCAGATTCAAAACAATAAATACCTGCCATTACGTGGTGATGAGTGAAAAGGAGATGTGCAAGAAAATATGCTAGACATACGGCTGGCGGGACCTCGGCCAAGGTGGCAAGTAGGAGCCAAATGAGACCCTTAGGAACCGAGAACACGTAAGTGGATTGAGAACACCATAGCGAAGAGGAACCGCCGCGATCCCACCTGCTTCCAAAGAAAAGATGCTATGCCAAATGCGCCATCGCCCCGATATCGCACGCGGAGTAATCCAACAAGCATGATGAGAAGCAAGGTGATATCCGAAGCGAGGGTGACGAGGATATTAGGTTTGGTGCTCTCCATGTTGAACTCGATGCAGTCTTCCTGGATAGGGTTCCATGTAGAGTGGACCTGGAGATGGAGAAGTCCAGAAGGTCCAAAGCGATTGAAATCGGTTACTCACCCGCACGAGGCCTGATACAAATCACATTTGTAAGGGATCCCCGACGATCTATAGAAGCAGGAAAAGGGACTTGCCTTGGATCATGACTGAGACGTTGGTCACCCATAGACAGGCTGCGATAGCCACAACCACTTTATTTCTACTCCATATAGCGACGCTGGAAGCCTTGATGAGTGCTTGGTTTGGGGAAAGGTGGGCCTGGGCTTGGAAGGATAGAAGGAGACGTACATGCGAAGAACAATCAAAAGGGAAGCGGATGCAATTCCCAAGTAGCCAGTGAACTAGGAAAAGGAGGATGGTTTCTTTCGGGAACCAGAGCGTATCAAAAAGTACTCACAAGTCCGATCTTGATCAAGGCCTTCGAATCGTAGCAGGTCAGAATGCGGTTGAGAGGAAGTGGAACTAGAGGCGAGACTCGGCACACACTTCACAGCTGAAACGGGTCGTAACGTCTAGATCCAGGAAGGTAAGTACTACAGCCACGAGGGCGGCGAGGCGTGTAATGGTGTATATCTACAGAAGAGAAAAATCAGTCATATGCTCCAAGGTAGTTGACGACTGCTGAAACTATGATTACGGACCCAGATCGTCCAGCGGTAGGGGCGACGTCCTCGGATGATGCTCCACTCATAGTCAAGATTTGTCACAAACTCCCAACTGGCGGGGGGTTGAATCACGTGGGAGTGCCTGTTATGCTGAACGGACTTACATGTAGATGCCATTTATGGTGTGCCAGAAGTCCCTGAGTGCCACTGTTGAGAGACGGGCTCATCAGACTTTCCAAGCTCTAGGGTCGAGTTGCGAAGGCATGCCCACAGATATCTTGCTCAATCACAGCGGGATTGCTGTAGTCAACCATGCCGCAGGCAACTGAAGGTTAGGATAGAGAGCAGGGAAGTATGTTTGGGAAAACAACTGTACCACATGGTAGCACACATATTTAAGTACCATCGGCGCAGACTGTATGATGCCATCCTCTGAGAATGCGGGGCTGCTACACCGCTCGCCGGGAAGGTGGTCAGGATGGTTGACATACTAGAATATTTTGGATGAAATTACACTCTGATTGCGCCCTGGCAGCCTCGACCACTATCACTGCGATTTGAAGGTGAAGGGTGAATCTTCTGTGGGAAGCTTGGTGTTCGGCGAAGACCGTGATATGGAGACAATAAGATTCATGATCACCCATAAAAAGACATGTTCCGTCACAACAGCGTTGAAATAAGCCATAAAGCACGGAGCAAGGACTCGGAGATCCACTAGAGGAGCACTAGTAGTGCAGCAATCGATTGGTGGATCCGGCTTAGGCTCATGGTTCGGTGTCTCAGACACAATTAACTCCTGTTTCGTTTCAACAGCAAGACACACCCTGCAGGGTCGGCTTTGTTTGGTTTGGGTGAGGAACGGACAGGCACACACTACAATCGATTCATTGCCGTCACGGCTAGAACCGGTTGGTTATGTGGTCACTAACAGCCTAAAGCCAGCACTAATTGTCGCCCGCTTGTTGATGGCGAGAATGATGGTGGGGTTGTTTTGCACTGGCAATCCTATGATCTTCACAGAGGGATGCAATAGAGACACCGAAATAATTGGGTTACGAATGTGGGAACCTGAAGAAAGTGATCGATGCCGTAAATAGACGTACGTATCAATATCTCAATAGTCACTTTGTTTGCAATTGCAGGGTCAAGCCACGGGCCGCGGCAACCACTGGACCAGTTGTCCCCAGACAGTTCGAGCCTGAGGCCTCAGACTACCGACTAGGAGGCAGGTAGGGCGTTAGCGCTAGAAAGCGGCATAAGGACGGACCACATGGGTTCTCAAACAAAGACCGTTGCGCCACAGCCCTGAAGGTGGTACTCCGTACTGCAGATAGGTAGTCCCGATAGGTTACTAGGTTCCCTTGTAGGCTAATGTCTGTGGTGTGAAGGGCCGGGTGGCACGGCGTGCTGCGTGCCACGCTGAGTTCATAATGCATAAAAAAATTCACCCCTTTCTCTAATGTGAAGTGCAGCTAGAAGTGTGCAGCTATCATGGCTATGCTCACCTGTGGTGATAGACTCAAGTACTAGCTACTAGAGAAACTCTGTGGAACTTGCTCTGAGGATTGCTGCTATCTAGGTGGGGTATATACAGTAGACTCCCTCTTAACCCATACCCCTCCATGTAACCAGCCTGGAGGGATGGTAAGGCATCACACTCCTGTAAGTTCAAGAACCGGCCATGTGTGTGTCATTGTGGAGTATCAGTGCATGTGATAGTCATAGTTCCATGTTCCAGTCTTGTATGATATCATAGGTGGAGTACTATGTAGTAGGATAAATAGGGACCACTTGTCATGTAACCGGCCTGGGGTGATGGTTCAACACCATCGCACCCCTGTAAGTTGTGGAACCGGCCAATTAGAGTGTTCTGACCCTGTTTCAAGTTCATGCCCCATTTCATGTACATCAGCTTGTGATTTTCTTGAGCTCCCTTTGCTACTGGCTGTTATTGTTGTTTTCGTGTTTCAGATATAAATAGGTAGCTGCACTGCCCCTCAGGCCCTAGGCCTGCCCTCAAGTACTATGTACTATATCTAGGGGACTCATTGCACCTGGTAGAGGCAAGTTGAGTCTCTTGTCTCAATACTAGCAGTGTTCTACTTCATTGCAGGTGGCTACTGAGTCAAAGCTCAGCAAGCGGTAACCCAGGTATCGACATCGACTTGCAGGTCGACTTCCTCTCTATAAGTCTTCTAGGACACTTTGAGTTCTAGCTTATTGACTTAGTGTGTCTATTGTTGCTGTCAAACCCTTGGCAGTGACATTAGACTCAACTTGTTTTCAATACGGCTAGCAGTTCAGAAGGAACACTGCAGAATACGACCCTCGATTGGGTAGACACCACTGAAGGCAGAAGGAACCACAGGGTTTGGTATATCTCCAAAGAACACCCAGCCAATCCCACAGATCAGGACATACAGATCATTGTCACAGCAAGAGGCAAAGCGCCAACCAACCTGAAGCTGGTGTGCATCCACAACGACAGGTGGAAGGAAGTCCACTGGACTGAAGGGTGATACACCTTGGGAGCAGCAGTCCCGCAGCTACACAAATATGACACTGAAGGATCAGAAGCTGACAAGCTTCTCGACGAAGAACTAGAAGGACCTGAGGTCGTTTCAGACACAGAATCAGACGAGGCAGTCAAAGAAATTGACGACGCCTTCAACAAAATCAAGATTACCCTGGTGGAAGAGAAAGCACCAGTATTTCCCACCAGAACCCTCACTCCCCTTCAGGGAATACCAACTGATGCTTTACCAGCAGGAGCTAGAATCCCTAGCCTTTCACAAGCTATGTCCACTCAAACCACCACAGCCATGGCTGTCGCTGTGCAGCCATCCACAACCACTCAAAGCACACCACAACACATCCAGAATGTTCTCAGACAGGTCCTCAAAAGGTTGGGCCTGCCGGGAGGATCCGGAGGAGGACCAGGAGGACCAGGAGGACCAGGAGGACCAGGAGGACCAGACCCAAACGTGCCACAGATACCCGTGGCCGCAGCCACCAACGTAAAGACTATGGGAGCACTCCCACAAGTCTTCATGGGAGACAGATCAAAGGCCGACGACTTCATCGAGGAAGTAAAAGGGTATCTGCGTCTGAACGCAGATGTAGTGGGATATAACTCCCCTTTCAAAAAGATCCCCTTCACCCTCACCCTCATCAAGGGAGAAAACACGGCCCAATGGGTCAGAGATATGGGCGAATGGATCGACCAATTACAGATGCCCCAGGATAACATCCCAGCACTATGGGATCAATTCCTCCTGGAATTCAGCCAACAGTTTCAGGACACCCAGGTGGCCCAACGAGCCAGAAACGAAATCAGAGACTGTTGGATGAAGGGATCCGACTATGACGAATACATCACCAGGTTCGAGAGCCTGGCAAGAAAGGCAGGGTACACGCTGGGGAACAAAGAAACCTATAACATCTTCTTACAAGGGATCCCAGCGTCACTCCTACATGATACCCTGAAACCACCAATCCCTCTCAACTACCACAACCTCAAAGAGAAGGTCAAAACCATTGCACAAGGAAAGACCATCATAGATGGTATCTTAAAGAAGACCTTGGCAGGGCAGTCACCCTTCCAATGGCTTAACAACCTGCCCTGACCACCGCCATTTCAGCAAAGAAACTGGCAACTGCGATACAACCAGGGGAGCTGCCCCCAGTACAACTCAATGAATGCGCCACCATCCATGAACAATACCCCGGTCCCTATGGATCTGTCCAGGGGCCGCACCCCTAATAATTGGAGGGGATGAGGAAACTGGAGACAGAGGACAGGACCGCCCGCCAGAGGAAACGTATCGGCACCAGGATATGAAGCAATGCGGTGCTTCAACTGTGGCAGGGAAGGGCACTTTGCCCGTGTCTGCCCTGACAGACGACAACAGCCCAGGAACCCATACAGGCAAGGCCCTAGGCAAGCAAACCTCATCGACTTCCAAGAGGAAGAAGATCAAGACTACCAGATGGCTGAACCATCAGAGGGAACCTCAGTGGCCACCATGCGAGCACAATTAGAGGGAATGTCTCTCGATGATCAAATCAAACTAGCCAAGGAAATGGGGGTAGCACAGGATTTTCCCTCTGCCTAATCAGATCGGCCCTGCTTAGGCGAATCCATAGCAATAATGTGTACATATCGGCAAGAAAGTCTATGACAGTTCGTTTCTATGCACGATCAATTACAAAAAGAGCCGAAGGAGTGGCCCTCATAGACTCAGGGGCCACCGAGAACTTTATGAGTCTCGATTACGCTAGATGGCTATGACTCCCCATCAAACGATTGGCAAACCCGAGGCCATTATTCAACGTCGATGGGACAGAAAACAAAAGTGGAGCCCTCAAATATTATACCGACCTGCAGTTTAAAACAGGGACCCAGATGACGAATCAGAGGTTCTTCCTCTCTGACTTAGGGGACCACAAGGCCATCTTTGGGTATCCATGGTTCACCTCCGTCCAGCCAAAGATTGACTGGAAGAGGGGATGGATCGATTTCACCCATCTCCCTATTGTCCTCTCAGCCCCAAATGCCGCCAAAGCAGTGTACGTATCCCAAACGAAGAACGTACCACAACCAATTAGGAGGAGAACTGACACGTTCCTCCTAGGAAGAGTGACAATAGGAAGTGCCATGAGCAGCCCAGAACCGAAAGACACCATCCCAGCCAAATATAAACAACACAGAAAGGTATTCAGCGAAGAAGATTCGCAACGGATGCCCAGATCAACCATATGGGACCATGTGATCGAATTACTACCCGGAGCACCCAATACTATGCCAGGACAACTGTTACCCCTCATGCAAGAAGAAAAGGCCGAAATGCACAAATTCGTCCAAGAACATTTAAAAAGGGGAACCATTCGCGTCTCGAAGTCGCCATACGCAGCCAACTTCTTCTTTGTAAAGAAGAAAGATGGAAAACTGAGGCCGGTACAGGATTACTGACCTGTCAACAAGTGGACAAAGAGGAACAGGAACGTCTCGCCCCTTATCCCACAAGTTGTGGATGACTTAGCGGATGCACCAAATTCACAGTAGTTGACATGCGATGGGGCTACAACAACATCAGGATAAAGGAAGGAGATGAGTGGAAAGCCGCTTTTCTCACCCATGAAGGACTGTTTGAACCGACAGTCATGTTCTTCGGTCTTACTAACTCCCCAGCAACCTTCCAAATGATGATGAACACCATCTTCCGGCAGAAGTTGGAGAGGGCTGGCTCTCTGTATACATGGACGACATCACTATCCACACGGCTAAACGACCACACAAGACAGAGGAACAACACATGGCCAGACATCGAGAATATGTCCATCGCATGTTGGATAAGTTAGAAGAAAACGACCTCTACCTCAAACCTGAAAAATGCCAGTTCGAAAAAGAAGAAATCGAGTATCTAGGGGTCATCGTAGGAAAAGGGCACCTTAGAATGAGCCCCAAAAAGCTACAAGGAATCGCAGACTGGTCCCCACCAAAGAATCCAACTGACATCCGGAGCTTCTTGGGGTTCACAGGCTACTACGATACTTTGTCCCAAACTACTCAAAAATTGCGTGGCCCCTACTCGAACTAACAAAGAAGACCACACCCTGGCATTGGGGAGAGGCACAAATGAGGGCGTTTGAAGAACTGAAAACAAGAATGTGTGGTAGCCCGGTACTGATCCAACCAAACGTCAAGAAACAATTTACGCTTCATGTCGACGCATCAGCATACAGCATGGGCGCTGTACTCTCGCAGGAGGGACAGCACGACCTCACAAAAACCTTGGCTCAGTGACACAAGCCAATCTTGCACCCAGTGGCATACTACTCGGCAACATTCACACCCACAGAATGAAACTATGACATCTACGAATGAGAACTGTTAGCCGTCATGAAGGCCCTAGCCCACTGGAGGCACTACTAGGATGGACAAAAATGCCATTTGTAATCTGAACTGACCATGCCAACCTCCAGTACTGGAAGTCACCAAGAAATCTAAATCGACGAACCACACGGTGGCACGCCGACCTCCAAGAATACGACTACATACTGGAGTACATCCCAGGCAAAATGAACACCACAGCAGACGCGCTATCCAGACCATCAAATGTGGATCATGGTGAGGACAACAACAAAGACGTCACGATTATCCCACCACACCAAATCCGAGCAGCGCAGACAATCAATGGGAAAACCATTGTACCCAACCTCAAAGAGCTCAGGCGAGCCATCGTCAGAAATGCCCACGACACACCTACGTCCGGCCACCCAGGAAGAGATGAGACCTTAAGGAAGGTACAAGAGCGATATTGGTGGCCCAAGATGAAGGAATGGGTTGCGGACTACGTCAAGGGATGTGCAACGTGCCAACAAGCCAAAATCCTGATGCACCGGCCCCATATCCTGCTCTACCGAATCCCCTCGGAGCGGGCACACTACCATTCCAAACCATAGCCATGGACTTGATCACCGGACTACCACAGAAGCAAGGACTAGATGCAATCCTCACCATTGTGGACCATGGATGCTCTTGTGCCACCCTATTCATCCCTGCTCTACCACATCACAGGGCCGGGAATCGCCCAACTATACCTGGACCACCTCTACCCATGGTACGGACTCCCCAGAAAGATCATCAGCGACCGAGACCCACGGTTCACGTCGAGTTTCAGAAAGGCGTTCACCAAGAAGCTAGGGATACAACAAAACCTGTCCACAGCAGCCCACCCCCAAACAGATGGCCTTTCCGAATGGAAAAACCAATGGATAGAACAATACCTACGGTTGGTAACGAGTGGACAACCAGATGATTGGACAGAATGGGTTGCGGTCGTGACCGCAGTACATAACAACCGAAAGAACAGCACCACTGGGTTATCACCCAATCAGATTCTAATCGGCTACGAACCAACGTTGGGACCTAGGATCTAGAAATCCAGACCAACAATGAAGTGGTGGAGCAACAAATACAGAGAATGGAAGAAGCACGGGATCGAGTGATCAAGGCAATTAACAGGAAGGCGGCTGAAACACCAATGGACAATACAAGGCCGGAGACCAAGTATGGCTAGAAGGGACCCACTTGACACTCCCACATCAAGGGTCCAAATTAAATCCAAAACAGTACGGCCCTTTCAAGGTCCTCAAAGAGGTATCCCCGGTCGCCTTCATGTTACAGCTCCCCGTGTCGTGGTTAATCCATCCAGTATTCCATGCCTCCCTTCTTACCCCATACAGAGAGACAGACACCCACAGGCCCAATTACGCCCGACCTCCCCCTGAATTAATCGATAACAAGAACAATACGAGGTGGAACAGATCAGAAACCATTGCCTTCAAGGGCGATCAAAGAAGCTGCACTATCTCATAAAGTGGCGGGCTACCCGAAAGTGACAACACTGGGAGCCAGCTGACCAATGCACGCCCTGGATCTCCTTCAGGAGTATCACAAATGCCGGCCCTTGAACATATAAAAGGGAAGCAGAACCCCCGGCAAAAACATCAGCTTCACCCTCTTCCACTATGCAAACACCATTATCCTCATGTCTCCCCCGCTCCAATCCCAGTCCCAGCCCCTGCCACAGATATCACGTCCAAGGAGGCTGTGGTCTCCCTCCACAGCGGCAAGCCCCGGCACGCCCCTACCACTCCCGCCTCTTGCTCCATCCGTCTCCCTGGCGCCTTCCCGACCTGGAGACCAACGCCTTCTGGGAAGGCCCCCTCTCCCCCAGCACTGTCAGATCCGTCCTTGACGATATGAAAACCTGGGCCGGTCCAGCTCGTCAGCTGGCCACAGGTCTCGCCTCCACCCTCCAGCAGCGTGAGGCACTATTTCAAGATGAGGCACGATGCCTCAAGCATCAGTTCGAGGAGGTCAACAAGACAACACGAGCTTAAGGCGTGGATCCAACAATCGACGGGAGCCCCTTTTATGCCCTGACGGATATGTCGAGAATGAGGGAGGCTCCCGGAGTTCACCATTACCACCCAGATGGCGAGAAGCCTGCCATTTTCATTAAGCAGTTGGACAATGGACGGGTGGCTGGTGGCGGCCAATGCAACGGCGACCACGATGCCCAAATCATCGAACTCTACACCCCCCAGTTCACACTTCCCCCTTTCCCCACTTCCGTCATGGTTCCGTGCCCGTCTCTGGGGAACCGAAATTGACTACCACCCCCTCAGAGGCTGTCATCAACTTGGATGACTGGCCCTCCTCGCCAACTACCTGCTACCATGTGCTGGACCGCGAGGTTGATACCTTGTGCGCTGAGCTATGCCTGGCTCAGGCAATTGGCAGCGTCTGAGGCTGTGAAGCAAGCAAGCGAAGACGGCTTGTCGCAGCAAGAGCTGGAAGAAAGTCCCACAAGTGGGAGTTGAGCGGTTTCGGCCCCAGCTGGCGAGGCATCTGGGTGGAGAAAACAGGATGAGGGCATCCTGTCTAGTGAGGGAGTGATGTAACCGGCCTGGGGTGATGGTTCAACATGATCGCGCCCCTGTAAGTTGCAGAACTGGCCAATAGAGGTTCTTACCCTGTTTCAGTTCATGCCCCATTTCATGTACAGCAGCTCGTGTTTTCTTGAGTCCTTTGCTATTGCTGCTATTGTTCTGTTGTGTTTCAGTATAAATAGGTAGCCACTGCCCCTTCAGGCCCTAGGCCTGCCCTCAAGTACTATGTACATATATAGGGGACTCATTAGCCTGGTAGAGGCAAGTTGAGTCTCTTGTCTCAATACTAGCAGTGTTCTACTTCATTGCAGGTGGCTACTGAGTCAAAGCTCAGCAAGCGGTAACCCAGGTATCGACATTGACTTGCAGGTCGACTTCCTCTCTATAAGTCTTCTAGGACACTTCGAGTTCTAGCTTATTGACTTAGTGTGTCTATTGTTGCTGTCAAACCCTTGGCGGTGACATGTCATCTGTGAGACGGCAAGTTGAGTCTCCTGTCTCAATTCTGGCATTGTTCTATCCAGTACTATTAGGGTGGCCTCTAGGACGTACTCTAGGGCAGTAACCCACTTCTATAAGCCTTCTAAGTCGCTTCAGAGGACTTAGCTTTCTACTTCTAAACCTATTGTGTCTAAGTGTTACTTGCCAACACTCCTGGTGGTGACATTAGACTCAACTTTCTTTCAAAATGGCTAGTAGTTCTCAAAGCCAAGCCGTGGTTATTCATAGCAGAGAGGTCATCAAGGGCTGATCAAACAAGTGAGTCAGAAGGCTCAAAGCAGACCACATACACAACACAACTGGACACCCCATTTTAGTGATCATTCCAGCAGACAAATGACTCAGAGGAAGAATGAGACAGGTCTGCTACTATAACAACCAGTGGAGACATGTCCAATATAGTGCAAATAGTGATACATTCGTCTTAGGAGAAGCAGTTCCCCAACTTGCGGAGTACAACAAGTCTTCTGAAGAAGTTGAGGAAGAAGAACAAGTAGACGAGCAAATCCACCACACACCTATTGAACAAGGACTTCGAACTGCACCCCCCACACCTGAACAGCCAACTGTTCCCTTACACTCATACACACCCCATATTGACAATGCCTTTCCCCTATGGTTGTTAACTCTGATCCCTTCAATCCCAACTGACATGCTCCCAGCTGGGATAGTACTTCCCAGCATCTCTCAAGCAATGACAATGACAACCACCCAAGTAAACACCACCATGGGCAGTAGCAATGCCCCAACTAGGACCCAGGCCACAGTTCAAAAGGTCCTAGGCAACCTACAGAAAGCCCTGCAATGAGGAGACCCAGGAGCAGGAGGAGAAGGACCAGGAGGCGGTGGCCCTGGCGGAGGACCCCCAGGTGGTGGAGAACAACCAGCAGCGCCAAACCAACCTGTACAGGTAGCAGGCGACGTCAAAGCTATGGGAAGCCTACCCCAAACATTCTATGGGGATCAATCCAAGGCTGATGATTTCATTGAAGAAGTCAAAGGATACCTTCAATTGAACACAGATGTCCCTGGCTTTAACTCGCCATATAAATGAGTAGCCTTTACTCTCACCCTCATTAAGGGTGATGAACCAGCCCAATGGGTCCAAGACATGGGTGCATGGTTAGACACCCTCAATCCAGTAAATGACCATATCCCTGAAGTATAGGATCAATTCCTAGTTGAGTACCACAACCAATTCCAAGACACCCAGGCCGAACAAAGGGCCAGAAATGAGTTGAGGGAATGCAAGATGAAGGGCACCAACTATGATGAATATGTTGCTAAATTCAAAGCTCTGGCCAGAAAAGCGGGCTATACCCAAGGCAACCAGGAAACGTATAATATGTTCTTGGAAGGACTACCTACGTTCATCCTTCTGGAAGTCCTAAAGCCACTGACCCCCATCAACTACCATCTGCTCAAAGAACAGGTTAAATCCCTCGCTCAAAGTAAAGCAATCATAGAAGGCATCCTCAGGCCAAGGAACACAACAGGAGGAGCACCTGCTTGTGCAGGAAATCCCTTCCAGCGAATCACTAATGCCACTGGACAGAGACAACCATTCTTTGCCCAAGGACAAGGACAAGGAAACTGAAGAAGGTCTAATCAGCTGGCATACAACTCCTCAAACGCACCCCCATCCATGGATAACACCCCAGTTCCCATGGATGTAGGATGAAGCTGTGCTCCCAACAACTGGAGAGGAGGAAACTGAGGAAATTGGGGCCAAAGGCAACAAGGAAACAGAAGGAGTGCACAAGAGAGAATGACACAGACCTCCACAACCAGCAATGCCTGCTTTAACTATGGCCAGATTGGACACTTTGCTAGGAATTGTCCCCAGAGGTGAAACAACAAACCTAACTATGCTAACCTCATTGACTTTGACCCTGTTGAAAGTGATGAGCCATAGGAAAACCCCACCTCTACCGAGGATGCTGTGGCAACCATGAAAGCCCAGTTAAATGCAATGTCCATGGACAAAAGGGAGCACTTGGCCAAAGAGTTAGGACCAAATGAGGATTTTTACACTGCCTGATCAGATCAGCACTGATTAGGCACAGTAATAGTGACAATGTATATCTTTCTGCATGGAAATCTATGACAATCCAATTCTACACATGTACAATTGCAAAAAGAGCTGAAGCAATCACCCTACTGGACTTGGGAGCCACTGAGAATTTCATGAACCTGGCCTATGCAAAGTGGCTGAAACTCCCCATCAAACCACTAGAACGACCCAGACCTCTATTCAATGTGGACAGAACAGAAAACAAAAGTGGAAGCTTGAAATACTACACAGACCTGGAGATACACACTGGAACACAACGAACTAACCACTGTTTCTTCTTGACGGATCTAGGAGAGCATAAAGTCATACTTGGGTACCCCTGGTTTGCAGCAACACAACCCAAGATCGATTGGAAGAGGGGATGGATTGACATTGCACAACTACCTATTGTCATCAGTGCACCAAATGCCCAAAAGGCAAGATATGTACCCAGAATGTGCAACATCCCTAGACTGATCAAAAGGGATTCCTACTTCCTTGGGAAGGTCACCTTCGATGCCCCAATGGAATCTGTGATCCCATCGGTGCCAAAAGAATACCTCAGGCACAATAAGGTCTTCAGCGAGCAAGAATCACAACGACTACCCCAGTATTCAGTATGGAATCATGCCATTGAGCTCCTCCCTGGAGCGCCAGCATCCCTACCAGGATGACTACTTCCCCTAACTCAAAAAGAAAAAGAGGAAGTCCACACATTTGTGAAAGAACATCTGTCCAGAGGCACCATCCGTCTATCCAAATCACCCTATGCTGACAACTTCTTCTTTGTCAAGAAGAAAGATGGCAAGCTCCGACCCATTCAAGACTATAGACCTCTAAACAAATGGACAAAAAGAAACTGAAATGTTTCCCTTCTCATCCCTCAAGTAATAGATCAACTAAGCAGATGCACTCTGTTCACAAAGTTCGACATTAGATGGGGGTACAATAACATACGGATCAAAGAGGGCGATGAATGGAAAGCCACCTTTCTCACCCCAGAAGGATTGTTCAAACCCACAGTTATGTTCTTTGGGCTTACAAACTCTCCAGCAACATTCCAAATGATGATGAACATGATTTTCAGAACTAAAGTGGGGCAAGGATGGCTCTCAGTATACATGGATGACCTAGCTATTCACACTGCTAGGTTCTCCCATGAAACAGAGAAACAACACATTCAATGGCACCAGAAATATGTACATCAAATACTGGACAAACTAGAAGCAAATGATCTCTACCTCAAACCTGAGAAATGCGAATTTGAGCAAGATGAAATCGAATACCTCGGTGTCATTGTTGGGAAGAATAGACTATGAATGCACCCAAAGAAGCTCTGAGGAGTTGCAGACTGGTCGCCTCCACAAAACCCCACTGATGTACGAAAACTCTTGGGTTTTACAGGATACTATTGGTACTTCGTCCCCAATTACTCTGCTATAGTCCGACCACTCCTGGATCTAACAAAGAAAACTACCCCTTGGCATTGGAATGAAACACACTTAAAAGCATTCGAAGAACTTAAAACACAAATGTGCAAAAGCCCAGTACTAATCCAGCCAGACTTTGACAAACAATTCACCCTCCAAGTTGATGCATTGGCATATGGCGTGGGTGCTGTACTCTCACAAGAGAGCAACCATACCACACCCACATTAGCAAAACACCATAAACCAGTGCTCCATCCCATCACCTACTACTCAGCAACATTCACACCCACCGAATGAAACAACGATATCTATGAACGAGAACTCCTAGCCGTGATGAAGTCCCTGGCACACTGGAGACAATACCTAGGATGGACAAAAACCCCCTTTATTATCCGCACAGACCACGCCAACCTCCAATACTGGAAAGCCCCTAGAAACCTCAACAGGCGGACAGCACGATGGCATGCAGACCTGCAGGAATATGATTACCAACTGGAATATATCCCAGGAAAGTCTAACATGGTAGCAGATGCATTATCCAGACCACCAGGGGTAGATCAAGGACATGAAGACAATAAAGATGTAACCATCATTCCCTCTCAATGTGTATGCATAGCCACCACCACCCAAGGACAAACAATAGTGCCTAATGTAAAAGAAGTCAAGCAAGCAATAGTCAGTAAAGCCCATGATACACCTACCATGGGACATCCAGGATGAGACAAAACACTTAGGAAAGTTCAAAAGTATTATTGGTGGCTGGGAATGAAAGTATGGATTGCTGAATACATCAAAGGATGTGCAATATGTCAGCAAACAAAGATCCTCATGCATAAGAAGTGCACTCCCATCTATCACATACCCACTCAAGAAGGAACCCTACCCTTCCAAACGATTGTGATGGACTTGATAACTGGGCTGCCAATGCGAAATGGCAAGGACACCATTCTAACCATTATAGACCATGGATGCTCAAGAGCAGCTATATTCCTGCCATGTTCAACAACGATTATGGGTCCTGGCATTGCACAACTATACCTGGAACATGTCTACCAATGGTTTGGACTCCCAACAAAGATCATCAGTGACAGAGACCCCCGATTCACCTCCCACTTCACCAAAGCACTTACCAAGAAACTGGGGATCCAACAAAATCTATCGACTGCCTTCCACCCGCAAACCGATGGACTATCAGAGCAAAAGAATCAATGGGTGGAGCAATACCTCAGAACTGTGACAGTAGCACACCCAGAAGATTGGACATACTGGATTGCCATATCTGCAGCAGTGCACAACAACCGCCTCAATCTGACAATAGGGATATCACCTAGTCAAGCACTGTTGGGATACGAACCACACCTCCTCCCTGAACAGACAATCAAATGGACAATGAGGCGGCAGAAAAGTGGGTGGAGCAAATGAAAGAAGCCAGGGATCAGGCCACCTGAGTAATAAACAAGAAAGCATCCAACACTCCCCCGGCACAATACAAACCTGGAGATCAAGTATGGTTAGAGGTGACCCACTTGAAACTCCCCCATCAAGCTTTGAAATTGGCCCCAAAACATTATGGACCCTTCAAAGTGATGAAAGAAATATCCCCAGTGACCTATCAGCTGACCCTACCAGACGCTTGGCAAATCCACAATGTGTTTCATGCATTGCTCCTCTCCCCTTATCATGAAAACACAATGCATGGTCCTAATTATTCTAGACCCCCACCTGACCTCATTGGAGGCGAAGAACTATACGAAGTGGAGCAGATAAGAAGCCACCGGCGTCAAGGAAGGGCCAGAACACTCCAATACCTCATCAAATGGAAAGAGTACCCTGAAAGCAACAACACATAGGAGCCAGCTGATCTAGTCCTTGCTCCAGACCTCCTGAAAGAGTACCATCAATGTCACCCTCTAGTAGAGATAAAAGGAAACCCAATAACCCTTCGACGGCTCAGCAAGGACCCATCCTGGAGCCCCTCTGATCTGACAGCTACCGCTTCCTCAAATCACTCTTGCATGGACCCCCCTTCACCACCCATTGCTTCCACGAATTCAAGCCATGCAAGTGCCCACACAAGGACCTCCCTCGCCTGCTCACTCATCACTGCCGCCCCCATATCACCCATTCTCACTCGCTGGAGCATTCCTTCTTCTGTCGCAAACCCTACTGTGGCTATCATACCTGCTGAGCACTTGCTATGTCATCCCCAGTGCTGCCTCGCATTGAGACCCCTGCTGGAGTCTCATCCCCTGCACCCCTGCCTATTCCAATGCATACTGACTCCCCAGATATTGCCCAATTTCCTGGGCACCTCCGCTTGGGTGATGGAGACACCCTCTGTGTTTCAAACCCCACCCCAGAAGGAGCTCAGATCACCCTTGCCACTGTTGATAGCTGGGGCTTCCCCCTTTCCCCTCAAAGTGCAGAGAACATCCTTGCTGCCACCCCAAATGCAACCCCATCCCAGCTCATCACCATCATCAGGGGGCTCTTCACAACCATCAATGCAAGGGAGCATGTGCACAGAGAGGAGGTCAAGGAGCTGCGACGCACTAACAAAGAGTTGGCAGGAGATGAGTCAGGTCTTCTTAAATGCCCTGAAGGCTTCATTGAGAACGAGGGGTGAGTTCCCAACTTCTCCATCCCACTTGCAGATGGCATGGAGTGAATTGCTTGCTTTGTGCAACAACTTCCAGATGGGTGTGTTGCCAGGATCCACTCTCATGCTAGGGGTGAGCAAGACACCCATGTCATCGACCTCTATGCCTCTCCAGACTATTCTTCTGATGACCCATTGGAGCCCATCCCCTCCTGGCTCTGTTGAAAGCTTTGGGGGCCCATGGAGTCCTACTCCACCCTCAAAGATGCTGTCAATGATCTTGATGACTGGGAGCTCATGGTGGAGCTCAAGCACTACAGGCATTATGATGAAGAAGTCCAGATTATCACCAACAAGATTCAGCTTTACCAAGCTGATCTCAAGTCCACTCAAAAGGCTAAGGAACGGAGTGAAGAACGCCTGGCAGTGGCACACCTCCCAGTCAAGGTCAAGCATCTTGAATACAGTCATTTCACAGGGCAGATGGGGAGGAGGAGCGCTTGGAGGCTCAAGGACAAAGGCAAGAGATGTCTCTCTCCCTACTGAAGATGAGGACATCTAGGTCTAGCAGAGGGGTGATGTAACTGGCCTGGAGGGATGGTAAGGCATCGCACTCCTGTAAGTTTGAGAACTGGCCATGTGTGTGTCATTGTGGAGTATCAGTGCATGTGTTATGGACTGCCGGACTATTTATGCTTACATCATTTTTCACTATATATAGTATTCGCTTTCTCACAGACTGGCAGGGAGCCCTTTCCACATCCATCCCTATATATTACCACACCTCTATTACACTTTACTGCCCTCCACTTTATGTCATGTCACCTCGGCTCATTACTAATACTTTCAGACTAATATGCCATCATGTTTCATAGTCTCACAGCCTCATGATGCCGCTTAAATGCGTCATCCAGCCTCTTAGTCATATAGGCTTAGTAGGATGCCATCTAGATGCATCATCACTTACTTAGTCATATATGCTTACTATCTTGTAGTCATATATGCTTAGTACGATGCCGTAGAGATGCATCATCCCTTTACTTAGTCATATGTACTTACTGTACATTAGCCACAGGGCCTATAAAAGCCCCCCAAGGCAAGACTCAAGCCTTAAGCTTAGTCTCTTGTATAATACAGGACTTCTAGTTCATCATCTTGTGAACTTAAGCTTAAGAACCATCTGAACTATCCTCTTGCACCTTAGAATGTACCCTAAGGCCTGCTAAATCAACTTAGAGCCGCATTTGCTCTTCACTTGAAACTCTGAACAACTTAGACAGAAAGATGCCATCTTTCCCACCCAGAACCTGAACCTGAAGGCTGCTAGTAAAGGAACTCTAGCTGTCTATACAAAGGCCACTAGTAAAGGAACTCTAGTCATCTATAAGAACAAGTCGCATACTATGACCTCTGTAATATGTGCTGCATACTATGACACACCAGTAGCAACCAGGAGACCGCTCCTACAAGACATCAGAACCCCTTCCATTCATGACCTTAGTGTGAACACCAACAAACTAAGTGCAATACAAGATGTCATTGCACCTCCAGACATCACTTCCTAGAAGTGCAAACAGAACAGCCAGCACCACTACACGCCATTCAGAACCCACAACCGTACAAGTTCTAAGGACAGAACTCCAAACCTCGAACCATACCAGAAACCAGACTTGGACAAGGCATCCAAACTCCAAACTGAACTGAACCAAACTTGAACCCTCACTCTAAGACATGTGACGTCCTAGTGTACAGCATGTGATAGTCATAGTTCCGTGTTCCAGTCTTGTATGATATCATAGGTGGAGTACTATGTAGTAGGATAAATAGGGACTGCTTGTCGTCTGTGAGATGGCAAGTTGAGTCTCCTGTCTCAATTCTAGCATTGTTCTATCCAGTACTATTAGGGTGGCCTCTAGGACATACTCTAGGGCGGTAACCCACTTCTATAAGCCTTCTAAGTCACTTCAGAGGACTTAGCTTTCTACTTCTAAACCTATTGTGTCTAAGTGTTACTTGCCAACACTCCTGGCAGTGACACTCCATCACACCTCAGAGTTATGTGTTATAAGGGAGTATGGATTTAGGGAGTGTTATGATACTTGGACTGGGTGGACTGTGTAGTAAATGTTGAAGTGGAGCATGACAGGGCAGATAAGATAATGTGTGAGGTGAAATCTGTGTGTAGATTGTTCCTTCTTAGTATGTAGAAAAAGCCTATTTCAATACTGTAAGGAGTGTGCATTGGCCAGAAGGCCAGAACAATACATAACAATAATTCCTAAGTACTATTATTCTCATAGATAAAGGAGTGTGCTTGTGTGTACAGTAGGAATTGTCTTAATCATTATCTATTTACATTCTTAAACTGATCACTCCATTGCTATTGGTCCAAGCGCACCGGCAAACTGGTTCTGGTTGATCTGGTTGCCTCTGGCCCATCTCAACAGTAAACTTTTAGGGGGCACAAGGAGTGTGGATGCTTGAAGCAGGCAGGTGAAAGGTGTAAAAAGGCACTTGATTGGATGTACTAGGCCCTTGAGGCCCCCCTCTATATGTACTTACATGTATCTAGTTCATATACTGTGTATCCAGGTTGGTGTGTAGCTGTCCAAGTCTGAGGCATGAAGGAGGGAGAAAAAATAACTAGGGGATGTCTCAGTGTAATATAAACTGATCACAAGCACTAAGAGATAGGGGTAAGTAAAGGGTGAGTTGCATGGGGGTGGGCACTGGCCCACCATCCACAGTCCATAAAAGGGAGTCATGTCAAGATCTGATCTAAAGCAGTAAGTCAGTATACCATATATGGTTATAGTAGTGGCATGCATCTGATCACCAGAGCATGTGCCAGTGGGAATTAAGGCAAATATACCGGGACATGAAACACATCAGTAGTAATGTATAGTAAGGGCAATCAAAATAGTAATATAGGAAAATGATATATTTGGAGTGTACTGAAACTGGTATAGTAGTTGGTAAGTATTTTGGGGAGGGGGACTGACTGACACACATGTGCTAGGTGCAAGTGAGATATTTCACCACTCCCCCTCATGCATGGTGCAGTCCAAGTCCTAGCACATGGAAGCTTGCCTTCCACTTGGCCAGCGGCTTTGCGAGGATGTCCACAGTCATATCATCAGTGGGGCAGTAGATGATAGAGATGATGTTGTCTGATGAGACTTGGCAGATGAAATGGTAACATATGTCAATATGTTTGGTGTGTGCATGATAGTTGGTGTCTGTGGCTAGCTTAATTTGGCTTGATTGTCACAGTGGAGGGTGGTGGGTGAGGATATGAGTGTGGGGAATAGCTCACCAATGAGGCACCTGAGCTAGATGGCCTCCTTTGCAGTGTGCATTGCAGCGATGTATTCAGCTTCAGCAGTGGAGAGGGTGACTAGCTCCTGCTTATGGGAGGACCAGGAGATGGTGCCGCCATCTATAAGGAAGGCATACCCTGAGATGGCATGCCTGTGCTCCTGCGATGCTCCATCTGCATCTGTGAAGCCTGTGAGGTCATGACGCTTGCTGCTGTAGGTTAGCTTGTAGCTCTTTGTACCACTTAGATAATGGAATATGCATTTGACTGCTTCCCAGTGCGCCCAGCCAGGGTTGTCAAGGAATTGAGAGAGTGTGTTGACTGCAAATGATATGTCTGGGTGAGTGGCAATGGAAGTGTACATAAGGCTGCCTATGGCCTCGTGATATGGGACTTTGTGCATCTTATTGGCTTCTATGGGCATTATGGGCCTGTCATCTTTGGTGTAGATTGCACCTGGCACCATGGGTGTGCTGCATGGCTTTGCATCTGTGAGATTAAAGTGCACTAGGATAGATTCAATGTAGGTGCTTTGGGAAAGGGAAATGGTGTGTGTGATATGATTGCATTTGACCTTGATGCCCAGCAGCCAATGGATCAGCCCCAGATCAGTGAGGGAGTAACACACATGTAGCTTGTGCTTGTACTCTGTGATAAGGCGCTTTGAGTCCCCAGTGAGTACACAGTTGTTGACATAGATAAGGATGATGAGGAGATGGCCTTAAATGAAGCCATAGAACAGGCCAGGATCCGATTTGCTGACATGGAACCCTAGATCGGTCAGCTCAATGGCCAACACATTGTACCAGATCTTTCCAGCCTGCTGGAGCCCATAGATAGATTTGAGCAGGCACTTAATGCGCTTGGGTGCTGTCTTGTATCCAGGGAGCTCCTGCATGTAAATCTCCTCTTCCAACTCTCCATTGAGGTATGCTGCGTTAACATTGAATGTCACACTAGGATGTCACGTGTCTTAGTGTGAGAGTTTGGGTTCGATTTGGTTTGGTTTGGTTCAGAGTTTGGACGCCTTGTCCAAAGTCTGGTTTCTGATATGGTTCAGGGTTTGGAGTTCTATCCTTAGAACTTGTATGGTTGTGGGTTCTGAATGGTGTGTAGCGGCACCGGCTGTTCTGTTATCACTTCTAGGAAGTGATGTCTGGAGGTGCAATGATGTCTTGTATTGCACTTAGTTCATTGGTGTTCATGCTAAGGTCATGAATGGAAGGGGTTCTGGTGTCTTTTAGGAGCAGCTCCTGGTTGCTACTTGTGTGTCATAGTATGCGGCACGTATTACAGAGGTCATAGTATGCGACTTGTTCTTATAGATGACTAGAGTTCCTTTACTAGTGGCCTTCGTATAGACAGCTAGAGTTCCATTACTAGCAGCCTTCAGGTTTGGGTTCTGGGTGGGAAAGATGGCATCTTTCTGTCTGAGTTGTTCGGAGTTTCAAGTGAAGAGCAAATGTGGCTCTAAGTCGATTTAGCAGGCCTTAGGGTACATTCTAAGGTGCAAGAGGATGGTTCTGATGGTTCTTAAGCTTAAGTTCACAAGGGATGAACTAGAAGTCCTATATTATATAAGAGACTAAGCTTAAGGCTTGAGTCTCGCTTTGGGGGGCTTTTATAGGCCCTGTGGCTACTGTACAGTAAGTACATATGACTAAGTAGAGGGATGATGTGTCTCTATGGCATTGTACTAAGCATATATGACTACAAGATAGTAAGCATATATGACTAAGTAAGTGATGATGCATTCAGCTGGCATCCTACTAAGCCTATATGACTAAGAGGCTGGATGACACGTTTAAGTGGCATCATGAGGCTGTGAGACTATGAAACATGATGGCATATTAGTCTGAGCATATTAGTAACAAGCCAGGGCAACACAACATAAAGTGGAGGGCAGTGAAGCGTAATAGAGGTGTGGTAATGTATAGGGATGGATGTGAAAAGGGCTCCCTGCCAGTCCATGAGAAAGCGAATACTATATATAGTAGAAAATGATGTAAGCATAAATAGTCCGGCAGTCCATAACATCACCCCCTGTTTAGAGTCTTTGGGAGTGTCCTTGGTGAGACTCCCTGTAGGGGCAGTTGTGACGGATGTGGCCAGTGCGGCAGCACTTGTGGCACTTCTTGTGGTTCTTGACGGCCCCCCAGGACTGTATGTACTCATTGTCATCGTTGTCAGTGTCAAGGGGGGCAATATGTTTGAGATACTCAGGGACTTTGAATCCTTTGAGCATCTCGTTGTGAGCAACCTTTTCGAGGTTGCTCCAGGGGACTGGCTGCGCTTTGAGGCCAGTCGCAATGTGGTTGAAGTGTTGGCATCCTGCAATCCTCCCAACCACTCCATCTTCTTCATTTGTATGAATGCTGCCTTGATTTTGAGCTTGAGAATTTCTTGCTCAAGGTAGTGGTCATCTTCTTCCCACTTGTGGTAGGTGATGACGGCTGCTGTTAGTGATTCATCTCCCTCATCCTGCAGGGTGTTATTGACGCTCTCAGCAAATGGTTCCCTGCCAGAGAACAGTCTGCTGTGATGTTTAGTGTATCCAGCAGCAGGATGTGTGGAGGGGATGGGATGGAGTAGGTCTGTATAAATTGGGTGTCCCTTACCCATGGTGGTGCTGATGAGGGGGTAGCGGTTGTTGTCGAGTGGTACTTGAAGTACTTGGCATGTTCGGCTCCTCCCTTTTCATTGGGGACAATGAATGGTTTGAAGGTGCGGGTGTGGTAACTGGGGCCTGGGTATTCGTTGCTCACCTCACCCTTTGTCTGCTCCTCTTCTCCTTGTGGACTCGTCGTTTGTGTATCTCTTCGTCCTCTTCTTTTTCTTGCTGGGAGCAAGCT